>CAWVOZ010000091.1:0-14649 GCA_963931855.1 Philhelius festivus | reverse complement strand
ATCTTTTAACATGCAAGAACAACATGTGGTCCAGGTTTCTATCGGAGGTTATTTCAATAACGCAAAAGTAAGTTTTCGCTTTGACGATGGTAAAGAAAAAAGAAATCATTAAAGTTGAAAAACAATTAACCATGGGGTAAATAGAGATGGGTGCACTCAATGCAGTCTTGTAGATTTTTTTAACAATTTAATTTAAGCATTTTTTTTTATTTTTTACTAAAGTGGATAAAATCAAAAAAGCTAAAAAAAAATTTTAATTTAAAAAAACTTTTGAAAATAAATAATACTTAATACAATGAAATGTTGACGAATTTTTATAAACATTCCGAATTAAAAAAGACGTCTTTTTCTGGAAAATTTGAAGGACCAAAGTTAGTTTTAAGTATTTTTCATACTTTAGTATTAAAATACTTAAGCATATTCTTACTTATTTTGTTGACTTAGAAATAGTCCAATATGAGATTTAGTAAGGTATACCCACTAAATTTATAATATTTTTTGTTTTATGTTCTTATCAATAAAAATAAAATTATAAAAAATAAATAATGCCAGTGATTGTGAATTTTTTGGTTCTTCTTGCTTACATTGAATTACCTCTTTTCAGTGCACAAAAGTCCTATATCCACAGGAAATTTTCAATTTGGTTTTCATCGATTTCGCATTCGTATGGAAGAGGGTCCTATATCCATTACTGACGTTTTTCATACTTTTATTTTTAAAAAAATAACCGTAACAGTTTTTGACTTCTTGTCTTAAAATTGCAACAAAGATATTTTCAAAAAATGTATATTAAAATTCAAACATTATATTTCTCAAGAAGAAAGTAAGGAAATTATTTTTTAAACCTTAAAATTCGTTTTCTGGGGAACAATTTTTTTGGATATGGGGCATTTAAGTACTCAGGCGGCTATATGTAAAAAACTGGTTTTCAAAAATCGTATTTTTCTCGAAAACAGTGCCTAGAATTTTGATAAAAATTTTTTTTTTCGATTAATTTTCACGATCTACGAGTATTATTTAATAAACAAAATTTTGAAATTAAGATATTACTGACTCTACCTCTACATGGGACTATTTATTTAAGATTTTGAATTTTTCATTATTTGCATAATGGATTTTAATGAAAAATTTGAAAAACATTGCATTTCAAAACTTAAAATAAATATTTTTTGAATTTTTGAAAAAAAAAAAAAAAAATATGTTTTCTTAGAAAATTTGATATCTCAGAAACGGATCAATATTTTTTTGAAAATTTAACTTTTATTCCTACAATAATAAAACCTTTAAGTTGGCCTACCAATTTGTTTTCTTAAAAATGTTTACCTAAGCATTTTGTATTTAAAAGCTTATTTTTTAAGAAAGCACTACAACGACTTATAATTTTTTTCCTTGCATAAATTAATATTTCCATACCATTCTTACTACTAGAAGAGTTTAAGAAATGAATTTTATCCTTATGAGCAGTTGTCTCTAATAACATTCGTTTTCAAAATTCCAAGTCTATTACATATGGAGCAAGTTCGTGCGACCCAGTCGTGCATTTCAGTTTTAAACGTAAAAGTATGACTTATTGGGGAAAATAATATATTTTTTCTGTTTTAAAGATTTTTATTTTTGAAATTGCAAATGCATTATTTCATAAAAAATATTGGTTTCGTTGTAGACATCAGAAATAATTTATTATGAGATAGCTGAACGGCCATTTTTTACACCGAATATACACCGAAGCAGAACTTCTACCCGCACCCAAAATTTGTTTCAGGTTTCTATTTACCTTTTTATCAATACGATTTAATATGCTCAACTTTTAATAAAAATAACTACTCACTCTAAAAAAGAATATTTGTCTCATTGGTAACACTTTACATTTTCTATATTTCCATATTTGACATATCGTCCCCTTTCTGCATTAACCTCGTATCTACAAAAACACAATTTTTCAGGAAACGAAAAAAACGTGTAGTTTCCGTCAATGGAACCTAATAACGATACTTTTTTTGTTTTCTATTTATATTTTACAGTTGTAAGTATTTCCTAGTTTTAATTTTGCTAGGACATCACAAAAGTACTTGTTTTAACTGTTTTTGTTACATACGAGTATCCGTCTCTTATGTTTTGATTTACCGAAATGCAGATACGAGGTTCTTTTTCTTACTTAAAATAAATTCAAATAATTGAAAATTTAAACTCAAGGTTAGAAAAATAGCTGAAGCATAAAAAAATACACAGATTAAACTGAAATACTGTTGTTTTAATTCATATAAAATCTTATATCTAAAATATATTAAATTTTAAAATTATTTGAAAAGCGAATTCAATGTTTGATGAAATGGTTTGTTAAATTAAATATCAAGATACAACTCAAAGGATATGTTATTTAAATACATATGCATGTTATTTATGTACATAATTTATAAGCATGTATTTACAAGTAACTTATGAACTAAAAAATATATTCAATAAAAGTAACAGATTTTATTCTTAAAAAAGGAACAAAATTAAATTTTAAAATCTTTCTATTCTTTATTAGAATTAAATTTAAGGTTATCATCAAATCCGTGATAATCTTTTGGAAGTAGTTTCTTTAAACTCTGTAAGTCGTTATATTTTTTAACGGCAAAGGTTTGGAATTTTCAAAAAGTGATTTTAAAATAGTTTTTGAAATATCTATTTTCGCTTTCCTTTGCGGAGATAATATCCAATCATTGTCGAAATCAAGTTTATAATACATACCCGTGGAATCATATCTTATGCATTTAAGATCTGTTACCTGCGGATCACAGAATGGACAGAATCACATTCCATCTGGGTATGTCCAACCGTCAAATACTTTTGATAAATCGTCGTATTAAGTTTTATCGCCACGAATTGTAGAAGATTAGCTAAGTTGACGTTTCGATTTTGTGCGCTACATCCATCGCTAAACAGGACTGTTGGAACACTAAGATCACAAACATTTTCCAAAACATGAAAAACACATGAAGCAAAAACATTAGAACCGATTCCACCTTCTCCTTCGTGCCATACGTAGCAATGAACTTCTGATGTTTTCAAATTAAAAAAAGTAAACTGATGCACAGCAAGCTTTTGCTTAAAGTATGTAGCTGATGCAGCTATGAAAGGTACCGATTGGACAGCTTGAACGTCTAAAGTATAAGCATTTATTTCATTCTTTAACGCTTTTTCTTTGTCATTATCTTTTTCCAACCTTGCTTTATTTTTGTTGCTAACATGTTGACTATATCTGTCTTGGTCAATGTTTCCGTTCTTAAAACTATAGCATACATCACATTGATATTTTTTTGGCTTATGCAGTCCAATGTTAGAAGAATCTGCTGTCTTCAAAATGGATAAATACGATGATCTTTCATTATTTGGAATATTTGTATCCTTCGCAAACTGTTCATTCATTCTGTAAACATCTTTAAAAGATGTGTAGCTGAAATCAAAATATTGTTTGTCAGTTTTCTGCCTACAATAGTGAGATTCAAGCGTAGGTAGGCCCGCTAAAAAATCTTTGACATGTTCTTTTTTTTTTAAGTTGATAGCGGATTCTTTCTTTTTCGACTTTTCTGTTTGAAAAGGAATTCCAAAGTCATTGGTTTCTAAAACCCAATTTCGTACCGTCCATTTTTTAAATGTATTTAAAAACATTTTTTTGCAGACTTTTAACTTATATTTTAAAGTTAAATTCCGTCTTGAATTATCACCACCTGTACGTGCCGTGGCACGATGGTTGTGTGCTCGCCTGTCAACCTCATGACCACAGGTTCGATCCCTGCCGTCGTCTATGTCGTTTTAATTCCATTAAAAACCTTCTAAGAATTGTCATCAATGGGTTGCTGATTTACTCACTACATGTTGTTGAGGCATAACACTAACAACATGTAATTGAGTTAAACTAGTATGCCCATCAAGGATGAACACGAATAAAATAATGTGAATTATAAGCGACATAGAAATAAGACATGGCATTTCTCCGCTTTAGCTCAGCCGCCATCCCTGGAGATAAAAATATCTGAGACAACCACCAACAGTCTCAGAACATCGTGCCACACATCTTTCCTATCCTTCTTTCTCTTCATTAACTTCACGCCCGCGCCGTGTTGAAACATTTAATCAAAATCCCTTGAGCACGGGTAGATTATATAAAAAAAAAAAAAATGTTTTTCCAAAAAGAGTTAAATAATTGTTTTCTTTGCGATTCAGGTATTTCATAACATTTAAAATGCTTGCTCATTTTACACTTAGCGGAATCACAACGAGGCTTGAGCCCACGTTTTTGTCTTTTTTGTTTCCCGACTATCTTTCCTTTTTCTTTTTTTAACATTAGTATTGCTTTCCATTTTGCGACTATATTCTTCTTCCATTTCTCCGGTCTACCCTGTCCTTTCTTCCTTCTTTTTTAGAAATAAGACACAAATTTTCATCTAGATCAAGGTTTCTGCGTTTAGACCTGTTATAATCAACAAAGGAAGATTTTGATGAGGCTTGATAAATCAGAAGTAATGGAATCTTGATTATCGTTTGTTTCAATAAATAGTCCGGTCTGATCATCAAGGATGAAGCCTTCGTGTTCGTAGTCTAATGTAGGAATATTGTCTTCGATTTCACATTCAATAAACTTCAGTTCACCTTTTGCTTCATCTAACACCAAAACATGTTTATTTAAAATTGCTGGTTTAGAAGTGCCTGGTTCAGTAATATTATTATTGTTGTTAAATTCGCCATCCAACAGGTGCCTTAAAGTTTAAAATTCTTTGTTAAGACTTTTAATTCAACACGATAACGAGAACATTTTGAAGAGTATTCATATAGAATTCATATACATAATATTATTTACCGATCCATATTGTGTTTTTTATTTTATATTTTTATTAAATTTATAACCTTAATACTAAGCCAAATCCAATATATATAAAACTGATGCTCAAAAAGCTTGCGCCACATACAAAGCTTAAATTCACTCCAAAGGTACCTAATTAATAATAATATTATCTGCCTCAAAGCTAAATCTGAATAACGGTACTTTTGACTTGTCGTTAACTGTGTAAAAAAGATTAACAATGAAGAAACTAAGGCCTCACCAAGTACATACGAGGTTCTCATCGAAACTTAACAACATGAGAGTAGTTACGAGGAAAAAGAATTAACGGTAAAATAGATTAGATTAATCATTTTAACATTCATACTTAACCCTATTATTCTGTGAACCCTAGACAGTGTTTTTATATAAAAAAACGAATTTGCCGAAAAATGTAGTTACGAGGTTAACGCAGAAAGGGGACGATATGCTCAACTATACGTCAGTCAATGTTTTCCTTTAACCTTCATTATTATTTCCTATTTATAATTTCTCAGCTGTTTTCAACTCTCCACAACTCTAACGGAGTAATTTCAACTCACCTCGCCAGGTGGTGCGGCGTTCGTTCCTCTTCCTAGTAGGACTATAAATAATAGGTGTTTTTTTTGCTATTTTCTTTTTGGCAACACTGGTTTTGACAACTCACGCACGTTTCGTCATCTTCACTTTGGTCTATAGTTTAATTATGCATCGTCTTACAAACGAACAACGCTTGCAAATTATTGAATTTTATTATCAAAATGCGTGCTCTGTTAAGAAAAACCATCGCGCGCTTCTTCCATTTTATGGTCAGTTTAATCGATTTACTGAAGCGGTTTTAAGAAAATTGAGAACAAAGGAATTGTTCAGTTGTTATCTATAGCTAAATGAAATTTCTTGAAATTTTTAAATCTGTGGAAAAGATTTTGAGACAAAGAATATTTTTTTAAATTTCAAAAAAATTCGGCAGGTACCGACATTTTTGGTCTTAAAAAAAACGTGTGCTTAGACTATAGTCGGACAGACAGACAGAATCATCATCTTTTTTATGAAAACATAACTTGCCATATAGAACTTGTATGTCGCAAGTTAAAATGACCTTAAAACTATGACTATCTAAAATTATATGGTCACTTTTGTGGATTCTGACTAAATGGTTATCTGCCGAAGTCGTTTAACGGCTCTTGTTTGAAATCCTACTTTATACAAAGATTAAGTATGTAGAGCTTAGCGGCACCTCTTTACGTAATGGTTAGTGTATTGGACTGTCATGTTGGAGGTCTGGGTTTCTCCCCAGCTGCTGGCACCTCATATTTTAATGATTTTTAGGGACTTTTCGTCTTGCGATGAAGTGAAAAATCCTCCAAGAGTATCTCTTGTCATGAAAACTAATTCTCATCCTTGCTGTTCAGGCTCGACAGAAAATTTTAAGTCCCCTCAATTCCTGACCTGACAACTCACACACAGGAATGATTGGAACTCTTAAGTTACTAACGTCTGTTTCTCTACGAGGTGTATCTATTTATTTATTCTTTGCCTATGAAATAAAACTTGAAAAACCCGGCTGTAAAATGGTAATGATCAAAGAAAGTCCGAGAATTAACCAAAGAAATACAACGTTATTTATTGTTCCAGTTCGTAAGAGTTACTAACTTCAACTGCGCATAAAGCACATAACTAAGAAATAGTTCCATAGAAATACATTTTCATTATATAAGTTCATTAATGTATGTACATTTGTATTAAGAAACTAGACTTATGTATGTATATAAATGAAAGAGATAACTAGCTTAATGTATGATGTAAATAATTCAGGTATAAGGTATAACATATTTGTTGCGTACTTCATTATAATTTTTAAGGTATTCAGTTGTCAAATAAAGGACTTTTGGCGACTGGCAGAAGTCTCACGTATATTTTTTCCGATCCCACCTTAAACCAAGCTTAAATCTTCCGAATCAGCTTTCAATTAAACATGTTAAACTTCAAATCCGAGACTAATAAGCATTCTCAACGAGTTCCGCTCAACAAAGCTAATTTCTCTCAAAAACAAATTTCGCTTTTAAAACAAAACTTTCTAATTGCCCTAAGACTTAACAAAAATGCCCCTTAGCTCAGTTGACCGTTGCGTCTTAAGTGGTCCGCCCGTTGTGTGCAACCATAAATTACTTCTCAAATTCACTCGACCGCTCGCTCCGATTTGAAAAACTTATGTAAATTAAATAGATTTAAATGAGTACTTGTGGCCGGTATCTGGAGTTTGTTCTTTCAAGGCGAAGAAAAAATAAATCATTATACTGAATTCTAAAACAAATAATCTCGGTTTGGCTTTGGTTTTTTTAATTCGGTCTTCCTGTTGTTGATGAACCACATCAAAATTAAATTCAGCGAAGCGAACTTAATGATAATTAAGGTTATACCGCCAGACGAGACGGTAGGCAACTTCTAAAACCATTCCTATCAGAATGTTCGTGGCGATGAATATGTCTTAAGAAGGATTCCTTTGATGTGGTTGACGGATAATTTCCTCTGAAGAACTAAGGCTCTCCTTACTCCTCCATCTGGGTTATCATACCCGCATATAATGATGGAAGTTATTTTTTATTTTATTTCAAAGTCTCAAATTAAATAAGAAGTCATTGAGCTCGTCTAGATACTCTACGTGGAGTCGTTTTGAAAATATGCTTCAAAATTAAATCGTAAAAATTGAGTCTCTTCTCGATCTATGCAAATCCGTTGCTATTTTACACGTTTACTGTTTTATTCCATATTTTATTGGCTGTAATCGGAAGCACTGCCAAATAGACTGGAACCGAGTTACAGAGTCCTTAAAATGTCATTAAAACATCTTATGTAGAAGTGGTATTACAGCTTACAATGTCGCTAAGTGATATTTTTGTTACTTTAAAATCCTTGAAATGGTTGGGTACAGCTGTCAAAGAAGTATTTATTACTTAGGCATTTCATGGTAGGGCTGCACAATCTTAGGTATGTTTTATTTTGTAGGAAAAGCCACATATTTATGCATAATTTTTCAAAAAAAAAATCAGCCTGTGTAGGCAGCCTCATTAAAGAAATATGTCGCCAGTCCGTAATAAAAAGGATCTAACTAAAGTTTTCGGTGCTGAGTTTATGTATTAAACATTATTTATGATGGCGGGGTTTTAGCGAGTTAGCATAGCTGTATTTTGATTTTCAAAGCCTTACAGGAGACATTAGCAAGGTGATTTGTGAGGAACATGATTTGATTTTGCTCCGCACTTGCGATACATTACGAGTTGTACACGAATTCGAACTTGAGGTTTTAAATTTAAATATGACTTTGCGAACATAGAAAAGATGCAAGAAGTAGATTCTTCTACTTTGTCTCTCGGTATATGTGTAAACATACATAAGGTACATATATGTATGTGAAACCTGGGTCGTAAACTAAGCATCCAAAATAGAGTCCTTAGATATTTTCCAGAGTTATTTTTGAAATTTCATTAGCACGAAATTCACTAGGTATATTTATGTCCATACTTGCATATAACAGATAAGGAAAAGTTTAATTTTTTCGCAATGGTATCAATTTTCCATTACTTATCCTTTGTATACAAATAACGAGTGATTTTAAAGAGCTATTGGAAATTACAAAAAAAAAAAAAAAAACACATGAAATTCAGAAAAATGCATGAAATCTTTATTTGAATCGATAGTAAAGTCAATATAAATTAATGTTTGAAGATTATTTCATGCAAATGTTGGCCGCGGCTGAGCCTCAAATGGTCCTTACGCTTAGTACAATTTTGGTATACTCCCAACGATTCCGCCAGCCCATAATCCGCACCAAACAGTGACTTTTGCTGGATGCATTGGATGCATTGGTAGCTATTGAAATGCTTCTGGCTGCTCTTCACTCCAAATACGGCAGTTTTGCTTGTTCACGTATCCATTCAACCAGAAATGAGCTTCGTCGCTGAACACAATTTTTCGATAAAAAAGTGGATCTTCGGCCAACTTTCCAAGAGCCCATTCTCCAAAAATTCGGCTTTGTGGTAGGTCGTTTGGCTTCAATTCTTGCACCAGCTGTATTTTGAAAGGCTTCACACCTAAATCTTTCCGCAAAATGTTCCCCGTTGTGGAGTAACAGTGGCCCAATTGCTGCGAACGGGCGCCGAATCGATAATTCACGGTTATCACTAACACTGGCCGATACCAGCTATCTCATCATGTCATCATCATCGGCTCGACAACCGGGTTCCAGTCCTGGCCTCTTTCAACAAGTCTCTCCACCTATCCCGGTCTCTAGCCGACGCCATCCAGTTGCGCACCCCAAGGCTTCGAGCGTCGTGGTCTACGCCACGATACTAGCTATACAGCTGCGATATTTTCCTCAGTTCTACGTAAGCGTGTTGGTGGTTTAATGTCCAAAAATGTAAATTTGGTGTGAAATTTAGTCACAACAGCCCGAATAGCCGCCTTAGCAGGTCCATTAAACTGACCATAAAATGGAAGAAGCGCGCGATGAACTTTCTTAACAGAGCACGCAATTTTGATAATAAAATTCATTAAGTTGCAAGCGTTGTTCGTTTGTAAGACGATTCATGGTGAAATTATAGACCAAAGTGAAGATGTTTGACAGTGACACAAAACACAAAATGTGCGTGAGCTGTCAAAACCAGTGTTGCCAAAAAGAAAATAATCACCCATTATAACATAAGGCAAGTTCTGCGTTTGGAACAAAAATCGAACTCGAGATATCGATCAAATTGGACATTGCGATGATAGAGAACAGGAAAAAAATGGGTCCGGCAATTCCGTCTGTCTGTCTGTATGTCACGAGCTCCTTTGAATTTGAATAAGGAAAGTTATGCATTCGTAAGAAAAATCGAACTCGAGATTTTGATCAAAGTTGACGTTGGGATGATAGCGAAGACGACAAAAGTGGGTCTCGCAATTCTGTCTGTCTGTAGTGTCTGTCGACTACAGCCTAAACGGCTCGGCCGATTTTTTTAAAACTTGGAAGATATCATTTTTAATTTTTTCGCCCCACACGCTTTTTTTTAGGACCAATGATAACGGTACCTGCCATACGAATTTTTATTTTCGAAATTTTATAAATAATTTTTTTTTCAAAAACTATCCCACAGTATTAAAAACAAAAATTCAAAAAATAAATATGTCATTTAGCTTAAGCAAGGTAATGGTTGAAAAAAAATTTCCAAAAAATGGTTATATTTTTGGAAGCCCCCTTGAAACCATTTTTTCGTTTTTGTTTTTCTGGAAAACGGTACAACTTATTTTAATTTGAATTTTTTTTTGTGGATTTTAAGAAAAAATTCAAAAATTTGCTTTTGGAAACTCAATGTTTCGAAAATCCCATGCTCGATTTTTTTCATAGTTTATAAATAAAAGTTTCTTAATATAATCTACAATATTTGAGAAAAAAGAGTTATTTTCCCTAAATATAACGGTACCCACCAGTAAAATATTATAAAATGTTTTTCAAAAATCGTATTTTTCTCGAAAACGGTTCACAGAATCTATAATTTAATAAAAAAAATTGAAATTAATATATTACTGACCTACCATAGAATGCATTTTTTCGAATTTTGAATTTCTTGTTATAGGCAGAACGGATTTCAATGAAATTCTTTATAGAGAAGCTTCTAGGAAGTTTAAAAAACATTGCATTTCAAGACAAAAAAATATTTTTTGAATTTTTGAAAAGTTTTTTTTTTTTTTTTTTTTGGAAAATTTGATATCTCAAAAACGGCTTGGTATTTGTTGGGAAATGTATGTGTTACTCGTATAATAATAAACACTTTGAATTGACGTACCAACATTTTTTCCTAAAACTGTTTTAAAACTTTTTTAAATAAAAGCTTATTTTTTTTTTGAGAAACCATTACAAAGATTTATAATTTTTGTTTTTGCATTAACCAATATTTGCTTGAAGAATCACATGACATCCTATTTTTAGCTCCAACCACTAAAGAAGTCGTTTTAGACATTTAAAAAATGAGTTTTATGTTTATAAACAGTTTTTCTCTAATAGAATTAATTTTTGAAATTCTTAGTCTTTTACATAGGAGCAAGTTCGTGCGACCCAATCGTGCATTTTATTTTATTTTGAAAGGCTCATTTATGCCATTGTACAATTTTAAATGACTCTTCCGTATAGATCAGGATAAATTTGAGGGGTGGCTTGTGTTATGTTCAACTTAAGGGCAATGGTCGATCGTGGTTTATTCGCATACCCCTGCGACTCCAGGAAGCATCACAAGAAAAAGTCTAGTGGGGTCAAATTCCATGACCATGGTGGCCAATTCATGTCATCTCTGCGAGCGATAAACTTACCCTCGAATCCTTCATGCAGAATGACAAACGTGGCGTCCACTGTCGCATAGGCTTGGTTGAGAGTTTTAAGTCACTAGGTCTGGGTTCTCCACAAGGTGTCGCGCCACCAAATTTGCTTATTTTACTTATGGAAATTACTTATTCAACCTTAATTACAGTAATAGCCGTCAAATAATCCAAATAACTTATTCGATATTCTTTTCATTCCAGATTTTAAAACATCTACTTAGTAAATAAAATATAAAAACACCTCCAAAAACCATGTTGTACTTAAATAAACATTAAAAAAATTGTTGTCTCAAATGGCATTCTATCAAAATGTTTTTGAAGTTGTTTAATCAGTGAACTACTGAACTGTATGCATTTGAATATTTTACTCTAATTAAGCCTATGTTTTAAGATAGATATTATATATATGTACAATTTTACCATTCCAAAAATAAATTTGTTGACCGGGGCCTTGTTTCCTACAACTTAGATTTGGAGAATTTTTCACTTCCTTGAAAGAGGTTTTAGGTGGCAAAGTTTGGAAATCAATTACTATACCGACGACGGCGATACTGTCCATAACGCACTACCAATTACTTGACAGGACACTTAAACTGAATATTATTTGTTAAAAACTGTGCCCTGATTTCATAAACAAAATTTAAATATCTTAATACAATTTGTATTCAAAAGTCATTAAACAACCTTTTCGAAAAATCGTTTTCTATTTTTAAAAATAATTAAAAACATATTTTATTAGAAAACTCTATATGCATTTTAAAATTATTGAAATTTATTTTTTTAACGTTCGATCCTGAATTTGGTCCTTTTCCTTCGTCGTCAGAAATATCAAATAATTTCTGTTTCTCTATGTATAGTGTGCAGAAAATTGAAATAGTTTTTTGATGTTCTTTCGAATCAACAATTTTAAATAAAATTGTCACAACGGTTGATATATACCCGATTGGGACTTACCTCTCAACCCATCAAGTGTGATTAAGAGCTAAATCCAAAATTTAATCAGATTTATACGCTGCTGGTTTTGAATCTTCAACTCATCGGCCGAGCCGGTGTGAGTTCCCATCTAAAGCTTATTCTAAATTTAATAGAAAATGTCCTCAACTAAAGGTCCTTCCACCGTGGAATGAGACAACACTGGCTGCTTCCTTTTTTGCCTCTAGCAAAACCCTTTTCAAAAAAACACTCTCCCTCATTGAATGGTCATGGAATGGGGGAAAGCCAAGCTAGTGGAGTTAAGCAAGTGCTAAGGACACCGGCCGATGGTCACATCTGTGTGACTCCCAGAAAATCCATTTGCTACTTGTCACCATATGATTAAGAAAAGGGTTTTTATTTGCTGACAACCTCACATTATGATGTATTAGAGTTTGCTGCGTAAAGGATAAATTTTAAAATCGTCCTCATCTAAAAGGCAAGTCGATGCGGTTCATCCTTCTTTCTCTTACCTCACGGCCGATATCTGTCTACGTCTACGTCGTCGTCGTCGTTGTCGTCCAAGGACAATGTAATCTATGAAACATTAAAAAGCAATACGGTCGCCTATGGTTGGTTATCCACTCGGGCAACACACAAAAAAAAATAAAGAAAAAAGAGTTTGAGACGAGAGTCTTACGAAAGGACATTTTGTGATTTTTGGTAACATAATAAAGCAGGGGCAGTCAATGGTTTGGTATACCAGACCACCAAAAGGCCTCTGTAAAGCCAAAAGAATTTAATTTTGAAGAGTTTCTTTGAAAATGAATTTCATTGACTCTAATTAAACGTCACAATATTATGCCTAGATTCGAAAATGGATTGAGTCCTGAGTATATGTTTATAGTTATACCAAAATGGCTATGGCTCTTTCTTGCTTAGAAAGCTTCACCTTTTGTTTAAAAGTGCACTTTAAGTTGAAGTGGTTCGATGATGAAGGACTGGCTTCCTGACTTGAGCAAAGGCAAACAGGATGCTTGTGCTCGCACTTAAAGTGCGAACAAGATGTTTTACCCGATAGTCTGCCTAGACAGTGTATTGACACAAGGACCCTTGTCAAGTTTTGTTCTGTTGTGTCACCTTAGGTCAGGTAAAGATAACATAGTTATTCTTATGCCCATTCTCTTTCACAGATGTGACCGTGTAATTTGAATAAGGCCACAGCACTTCCAAGCAAAGCGACACTTTGTATATAGTTTATACTCTATAAGTTGATGAATGGCAACAAGAGAAACATAGATAGGAGACATTTTCTTTGTGGAAACAAACCTGAGGCATAGCTTTCCTTTATAAGCTCATGTGATTGGATGTTTTGACTAGACCTAAATTGACAATTCAATTACTGATTTTGAATATCAGGATGTGTTTTAAAAGGTACACATTTCCAGAATGTCTTAAATAAATTACTAAAATTAGGGCTCTTAATTAAATAAATTTAGAGTAAGTACTGAAATTCTGAATACTGACATTGATCTAGAAACTGAGTTCAAAGGTTTGTCTGATTTATGTCTGGAAAAAGCGTGCTTTAGCTTTTATTAATCTTGTTCTTCAGCTTGGTTTTGAAGACTTTTTGGTTTTCTTATTAGTCAATTTCGCCTCCTGAGTAGCGCATGGACCAAGTGCAGAGAATAATTGGCATTCTTTAACATCAAGTCTGCACGCTGCTTGAATTTCAGTTTGTTGGGAAAGTTGATTCTCAAATTCTTCGTTGATGATTTGACTTTTACTTCAGTGTTGTGGGGAAACTTTCGTTTGATTTCGTTACAGCAGCAATCTCTAGTTAAAAAACGGTGGCAGATATGATGAAGTCATCTGCATAAAGCTTCGTCGTTGGTTCTGGTATGTTGGCTGGTTGATATGATAAGCAGTGTAAATGACCAACAGTAGCGGTCCAAGTTTTGATCCTTGAGGGACTCCAGCGTTGATTCCCTTGGTTTATGGTACGTGTTTTGCTACCCGGATATAAAAGACTATACATGAGTTAGGAAATTTTTGATTTATCTTACCAAATTATTAGGAAGTTCAAGATTCAAGAGTTTGAATAGTAGACTTTCTATCCAAAAGCTGTCAAAAGCACACTATAGTCGTTTTCTTTTTGTTGAGTCCGCCAAGTGTGACATATAATATGAAGTCCCAGCAGCGGATGTAGGGTAGAGCTTATGTCGAAAGCTGTACTGGAACCAATGTACTCAGTATACACCTTGGCATAATGGTTATTGCGTTAGGCTGTCATGCAGAAGGTCTTGGGTTCGATTCCCAGCCGCTGCAAATAAGTTTTTTTTTCAGGAGTGTACTGCTTCTTACGAGGAATTGACAAATCTTCTAAGAGTATCTCTTGTCATGAAAATTGCTGCTTATAAGCCGATCGGAATCGGCAGAAAATTGTAGGTCGCCTCCATTCCTGGTAACACGCACACTGGATTGGTTGAGAGTTGTAAGCACCTGTTGCGCCACAATATTTACTTTATTTATGTACTGGAACA
>CAWVOZ010000090.1:0-19173 GCA_963931855.1 Philhelius festivus | reverse complement strand
TTCCATTCTTGTTTCTTTACGGTATATATACCATAAAATTCACCCTTTATACTGTAATTTACCCCACAGAATCCCAAAATATGTCCTTTCCGCACTCAACTTGAAACCCGTCCCTACTTAAGTTGTTTTTCTGCTTCTTAACCCAAAAACTCATGACAAAACTCTCTTTGGAGAGAAATAGAAGAGAAGAAGTATACCAAGCTACAACAATCAGAGGCCGGATGTTGGAGTAAAAGTATCGACGTCTTCACCGCGTTTGTTGTTCTTCATCTTTAACCAAATCAAAGGCAGATTCATTCTCAAATCATGTTCTTTCTTTTAGTTCTTTGATATGCAATGGAGGTAATTGATAATCTTCTTTCAATCATGATTCTCCTCTTTCATGAATGGTTTCTTTTAATTCTTCTTCCCCAGTTATGGCTACTTCATCTTCTCTAACTTTCTTTGTGCCCTAATTTGAGAAAAATGCTAAATTGGAATAAATTGATGTTTCTTTTAAACATGATTGACATCTACTATTGATCATTAATTTAAGTTTATGATGGCAAAGGTACGACATTTTTTGCACCTCTTGCCTTGGAAATTGTTTTGGATAATACTATGGGTATTGGCTTTTGTTTATGATATGGAACACCCATTGTTGGAAACCTGGAGATAATTACTTGTGTAGTATGGTGATATAGATGAGTAATAGACACATGATAGGCACCCTTGACCATGGTATGCTCTTGTAGCTACCTTATGATTATGGAGGCATAGCTAGGATGGCGGTGTGTATACATCGGAATCTTTTGTTTTGGACAGTGTGTAGCTTACGTCTGTGCACAATGTGAACACTTTATTTTTGTTCCAAACTCTATTGGTCTTGTTAGTTGATATGCGGGAGGACTACACTAGGCGGGGGATTGACACTCCATTGGATATGATGTATGAGACTTACCTAGATTACCCAGATTGGTTAATGACATGACATGGTATTTAGAACTGGGAATTGGTAATTATGATAATGTGATGCAACTAGACATAATATGTTATCCTTGCTATTTATTCCATCTTTTCTTTATCTGTCATGATTATTATCATTTATCTCCACTATGTGTCAATCCTTTTGGAAAGACCATGGCGTGAGAATGTTTCTGCTTATGTTACTGACCCCTAACCCTATAGGTAATCAGTGATGATGAGTTAGCTAGATGGAGAGAGTACAAGAGACATAGAATAAGGATGGCATGGACTCCCGAGATGCAGTGGATTATCTACATAGACTAGTAGTTTAGTTTCTCTAGTTGGGTTTATTTTATGTAGCCATTATTTAGTAATACTCTAGTTCTTCATTCTTGGGATATTGTTGTTATTTCCCTTATATATTCATTGTTCTATTTTAAACCTGGATTGATGATTTATACATGAGTTCTTTATTTTTTTCCGCATAGTTCATCATTTCTCTATCTACTCTGATTTGATTTATGGGAATGTGCTTTCTATATGTATAAGTGTTAACATGCGTGCATAAGGTCTATTAGTAACCATAGTTGTACATATAGTGCTAGGAATAACATCATGGTGATGTATCTTGGCATTATGTGTGGACTTAGTCTCGTTTTCTTATGGTTGTGTCGGCCGGGCAATTGTGGGAAAATAAGGTGTTACAGAGACCGCCCGAGTAGCTCTTACTGAGAAGTTGGTTAAGATGAAGGCCGATATAGCTGACCTGCAAAAGGCTACTAATGCTGCTATCAGGGAGAGGGACCGCCTCAAAGACGTGGTGAAGTAGGTGAATGATGAGAAGAAGGAGCTCGCCGAAGCGAAATTGCTGGCTGTTACTGATGTCGATGTCAAAGATGCCTACATTCGTCACCTTACTTTTCTGCTTGAACCCCAGCTAAGCTTATTCCCAGCTGAAGTGGCAGATGAAATTAGAACCTGCCGATGGTGTTTGATGTGGAGGTCATTCCTCGAAAGTATGATCCTGTTCAGAACGCTGACGAGGAGGGTATGGCTGCCAATATCGAAGGAACCTCTTAGAATAAGTTTTGTAGTTTGTAAAAGACCAAGAAGCAATTTCTTGCCGACCTTTGAGGTCGAGTAAGCGTCTGTAATATAATTCATCTACTTTTGCTAATTCTACTTATGTTCTTTACCCTGATTTTCTGTATGCTATTTGTAAGTTGCATGCTGATCTTGAAATGAATCTACGTATGCTAAATGAATGAATGTGGCTGATATGGATAGCATAGCATTAACATTCGTAAAAGCATTAGATATGTTTAGTTGTGTTCGCAATACTTTAACTCAGACGCTTCCTTGTGATGGCTAAGATATAGGCGAGCTTAAATATTGACGAGGTGACTAGGATTGCCTATTTGATTGTGCCTTAGTCACAAAATTAAAATTCTGAACCTAGACGCCCCTAAGCATGACTGATACTTAGTTGAGCCTGGATACGGACGAGGTGACTAAGGTCGCCAAGATTTTTGGAGATTAGCCTTACTTGAGAAATTCTGACGCTAGACGCCCCTAAGTTATAGTTGATACTTAGGAGAGTCTAGATATGTACGAGGTGTCTAAGGTCGCCAAGATTGTTGGAGCTTAGCTCTTGTGTATAGGTGCGAGGTACCTAAGGTCGTCAGGATTGCTGGAGTTTATCCTCTTGTGTATACGTGTGAGGCATCTAAGGTCGCCAAGATTGCTGGAGCTTAGTATCTTGTGTATATGTGAGAGGTGTCTAAGGTCGCCAAGATTGCTGGAGCTTAGCCTTTTGTGTATATGAGCGAGGTGTCTAAGGTCGCCAGGATTACTGGAACTTAGCCTCTTGTGTATATGTACAAGGTGTATAAGGTCGCCAGGTCTCTGGAGCTTAGCCTCTTGTGTATATGTGCGAGGTATCTAAGGTCGCCAGGATTGCTGGAGCTTAGCCTCTTGTATATATGTGCGAGGTGTCTAAGGTCGCCAGGATTACTGGAGCTTAGCCTCTTGTGTATATGTGCGAGGTGTCTAAGATCGCCAGGATTGCTAGAGCTAGCCTTTTGTTTATATAAAAGATTACAATTATAATAGCAAAATTATATTGATAGATTTGACCCGTGGATATCATATGTAGCATAATTCTTAGTGAATAGCCTTCTTTGGCAAGCTGAGACTTTCCCCTTTTCAGGGTTCTTTAAGAAATACACTCTTTGGTTTGTAGTAGTGTGAGAGAGATCCCATTTGGATGAGGTCTTCTATCTATTGCCTGAGCGATATGCATTCTTCAGTGTCGTGGCCACTGTCTTCAAGAAATTTACAGTACTGGTATTTGTTTTGTTGCTTGTGAGGTAGAGCTTTCATTGGGTTGGGCTTTTTGAGCAGGCTGCTATGTTTCAATATTTTGAGCAATACTGAGTAAGGTAGTGCCATCTTGGTGAACACTCTTTGCTCCTTCTTTTCTCTGGTGGGTCTTTCTATGCTTTCTCCTTTGTTGCTGCTGGGGTGATTTCCTGAAGCGACTATTTGCTCGCTCTGGCGATTGAAGTTTATCGGCCTTGGTTGGATGTCTCCTTTATAGTGTGGGCTTTGCTGGTCGCCAACATCGAAATGGTGGGACTAGTTTGTTTCTAGTCCTTTCTTTGGGATTTTATTTACTATTTGCTAAAGTTGCTCGACTGATATTAGGAGTTGGCTTGTTTCTGCGATGGCTGCACCGGGTGCTTAGATGCATTATTATGGGCTAGCTAATGAGGTGTTATTTGTGACATGACTGGGGGCAATATGTTGCTGTCATGTCGATACGTCTGCCTATGACTGAGTTCCCCATAGGAGCTGCTGTAGCGGGTTGGCTGTCTTAAAGGAATTGCTTCTACTGAGTCGGTTTGCCGTCCGCACTGGGGGGTTGTTTTGTGGTGGTCAACTTGACCATGATATACGTTGGCAGGGAGGTGTCTGGGATTCTGTTTGCGATATGGGGGGTGAGGTCTTATTCTGTTAGATATGCTCTTCGAGCTATCTGCTCATTCGACGATTGGTGGCTCTCACGGGATGACTTGTGCTTGCGAGATTACTTTTGGGTTTGCCCCTCGGGAGTTGTTTCAATCTTCTCACCATGAGTGTGGGGCTGACTGGTCTGGGAGAGGGCGGGTATTTCTGGTTGTGTCGGAGGTTGCTCGGTCTCGCCTCCTTCTGAGCTGCTGTTTGAGGTGCTCCATCTCTAGTTGGTTATTGGTGATAATCTGCCTTATTGCATTGTTCTCCATTGCCATTTGCTTGACAAAGGCTCTCAGATTGTTGAGGTAGCTGCCAAGCTCTGCTGTGTTGGCCGGCGATGGAGGTTCGATGACCTCGTGTTATCGGGTATATATTGGTTCGACGATGACCGTACTTCGCAAGCGAGGTGGGGAGGTGGGCCGATCAGATTTGTGGTCAGGCTCAGTTACTCTGGATGTGGTCGCTCTTGTGGTTGCCTTAATTTTGCCCAAGCTTGGTTGGTGGAGGTAGGTATTTGGTAGCAGGGAGTTGGTAGTTGTTGGGAGTATGTATACTGACTAGGTATGTGTTGCTTAGAAAAATGCACATTTAGTAGGTAGTTTTGCAGGGGAGGGTGTTCCCTGTAGTTGGTAATATTATAGGAGATGGTGTGCTCTGTTGTGTTAGGTGAGCTTTCTTCTCCGACAAGGTAGCAGAGTTGTGGCTGTGATTTGGTGATGGTGATTGCAAAAATGGGTTGTTTTTTCTGTCTAGGCAGTGGTAAGGCTAGCTTTTGAGTGGTGGTAGTATTGGTAAGACCCAGATATGGCACCACTACGTGTTTTAGCCCCAAGTCGGAGGTGCACACCCACTCAGGTGGTGGAGGAAGATGACTTGTTTGTAGAAGATTGGATGGTGCTGGACCTCAAGTAGAGGGTACCTACCTACCCTCTGGTTATTAGTTGGTCAAAAAAGGAAGAATGTTCCTCTCGGAGGTGTTCTTTTGTATGTAGAGGAGGTTTTCTATGGTGGCTGGAATGCAATAGAGTGGGAGAAGATAACTAGGGATCAAGCACATTGAAGGTAGTTTTGATTAAATAGAGGTTGTTGCCGGGTCAACCCACGTGGGTCTGGGTCCTTTGGTGAACTGAACCTAGTGGGTTGACCCTCTATGAGTGACCTGGGTTGGGTGGCCCAGTGGCGAGCTCGACCCGACCCAGTCTGCCTAGCTACTGGCTGGTTGCCTATATGGGGCCCGCCTAGTATGCTAGGGGTCCATATAGGTTTCCCCAATGGTCTCCTGCCTAATCCATGAATAATCCATTTGACCATGTATACATGTTTTTCCTATTTTTTTGATCTCTAGTAATGACTCGTAGGTCTCCAGTATATGACCCGTAGGTCTCCAACGATAATAATATAAAATCCATTATTTTCCCCACATAAGGTGGTTGAACAAAAAGGTTTTAAGAAAATGTTTTATTTTCAAGAAATATGGTTTTAAGGAATTACCACACACTACCCCACATGTGCACGACCTCTAGGGAACGAAAGGGAGTTGTCCCTAACCTTCCAATTCCAACCACACTAGACAGGTACAGCCAATAAGTGTCTACAAAACTCCCAGTTGTATTACAAATGCAAGGGAACGCCAGTTAACCGATGTAATACCCCGGATTTTAGAGGCTGTTTTCGCGCTTTTATTGCGTGCATGTTGTACATCGTATCTTGTACTGGACATTATTTACTTGTTGGTTTAGAGCCGGTTTTTGTTTCGTAGTTAGATGCTTTAAACTGTAGTTATCTTTCGGCATTGTGGTTTGGACTCTTCTGCAGGATCGTTGCTTAGACGTGGCCCACTCATGGTTTCCAGGGACCCAAGAGGTCATCCTAGGGTTGCCCCGGGTGTTACGGGTGCGGGATGTGAGTTGGGAGGTTAGCGGGTGTCCGGGGATCTTTCCCCTCTTTCTCTGCTTGGTTTTCAGAGATTTCAGGACTTTACGTCCTATTTTACGGCCTGGTAGGCCGTAGGTTTTTCGCTGAGGCCGTAAGTATTTTTGGCTCATCCAGTAAGTTTACTGGGGAGCTTACGGCCTCCCTTGCGGCCTGGCATAGGCCGTAAGTATTTCGAGGCCGTAAAATAAACCTACGTCCTGGCTTGCGGCCTGGAGGACGTAGGGTAGGCCGCAAGGTTGGGCAAACTCTCTGGATGGTTTTTGCGGGGTCCATACAGCCACCCAGGCCGTAATTTCGCTTTGGGCCGAAGATAAAACTTACGGCCTGGTTTACGGCCTCTGAGGCCGTAAACTTCTCGATGAGGCCGTAAACTTCGCGATAAAGGCAGGACCCAGGGCTTTTCTTGCTCACTTCGACCTGTGAACTTTGGAGGGTTTTGAGAGAACTTTGGAGAGAACTTCAAGAGAGAATTGAGAGACTCTTTAAGGTTATTGAGAGAGAGATTAGAGCATCCAAGAGGAGGAGGTAGCTCGAGCTTGACGCGGGTTTCCCATCGAATTGTAGCGGCGGTTCGTCGGCGGATTGGGCGGCTACGGAGCGGGTCTTCACGCCGGTTAAGGCAAGCATACTCCTAACCCACTTTTCAACCATTTAGTAGTTAAATTTATTGTTTTGAAAACCCAATTTGATTAAACACAACTTAGGGATTGAAATCCCCAAATTTGAAACCTAATTTGCAAAATTGATGAATTTGAAACCCTAAATCGAAATTGATTGATTTGAAACTCTAATTAATCTAATTGGAGAAGAATTAAACCTATTACACGGGTTGGTAACGGTTAATTAAGAAAAATGCGGGTTTTCCCCAAATTGCACACAATTCGGGCAAAACCCCGTTGGTGACTAAAAAGAGCGGATAACCGCATTATTGGTTTATATTATTAAACTAGTAGGCTAGAAAGGAAGTGCCGGACGGGAGTAGAACTCCCCGGGGCAACAAAGTTATTAAAACTTGATGTTAAATTAATAATAATTTAATATGGATATTCGGTTGAGCGACTCGATCGCGGCACGAAGGTGTAGACGGTTTACCCCATACCCTATTGCATGGTTTCCCCCATCTAGATGGTGAGACGGAGTCCTAGGTGACACTTGGCTCCGCTCTAGAGGTCGACACGAGGAGCATACGAGACGAGGGACCTCCGGTGGCGTACCCTTGCCACCATCGGTCCAGTTCTCCCCAGGTTTCCGCCAGGCTACCGTTTACACGGTAGTGGCGATGATTGTTAGCCAGGCTTCCTCGTCGAGGATAGACCCGGTCATCCTGGTTCCCCGTTTGTGGTTGAGGGATGTGTTGCTCCCGGTTCCCCGTTTGTGGTTGAGGGAGATGTGCTGCCCGGTTCCCCGTTTGTGGTTGAGGGATTGCACTAGTGTCGTCTTCCCGGTTCCCCGTTTGTGGTTGAGGGAAAGACGTGTTGTGGTACCTTAGGTCTGCCAGCAGACTGGTACAGGTTTGGTGCCGGGTTACCGCCTGAGCGTGGTAACGGCACATATGCTCATCCTCTGTCGGGTTTGATAGATAGATCCTACGAGTTAGGACAGGCTTAGGATACTATGACATTCGCTACGCAGTAGCCCTGTTTGGGGTGAATACACACATTATTCACTAAAAGGTAGATATACTTCATTACTTGTTATATGTACTTACTTTCAGATTATGCTGTCTAATGTTTTGCATCGGATGCTTTGCTTAGTTTCATCATTGTACTATATTGTATCCATACTCTTCTACCCTACTAGGCGGTTGAGGGTGGTTTAGCGGTTTGCTTGCTCCCACCCCCTTTCTTTCCCCCTCTACAGGTGTTAGATAGGACGGCGAGCATCGGAGGGCGTAGTTACATCTAGAGCTCCCTGTAGTAGTCTATTCTTTTGTAGCTAGTTGACCTAGCATTCTTTTGTCTGGCTAGTCCAGTTTAGCCTATCATTGTCAGGCTTCTCGTTGTAGCCTTCGGGCAGTTATTATTTTGGACATGGCCTTCTTATATGCATTATGTCGGCATTTGCCAGGTTGTTCATTTGTTATACTATAACAGATATTGTGGGCTTCGTCCCAGGGTGCAGGATGTAGGATATTACATTGTTATTACACTGTTCATTATCTGCATGCACAGGCTTTACTTATTGTTATCGGGTTAAGTAGTTAGACGTTGTTGTTTGTTTCTTCACGGTTTATGTATCTTGATGAGCTGCTTAACTATAAATCCACTGTGCCATGTAGCGTGCTTATGGCCAATGGTTGGTATATGGTGTTAGACATGACTCATGATTTCGCGGCCTATTCGTACGGTGGCTTAACGAAATTGTGGGGTGTTACAGTTGGTATCAGAGCGGTAGTTCATGGTCCGTGTCATAGGGTCTGTAGGTTATGTCAGTCCACAGGGAGCAAACTAGGAAGGAAATTGAGTCCGGTCACGTTAGTGTAAGTCGTGAGTGAGGACGTTTGGTATTTCCGGTATTTCGATGTTGAATCTAACCTACTTGTTCATTGTGCATTGAATTGTTTTCCTCAAGTATTGTTATATCTCGTTCCTCACTTTTTCCATGTTTTTGCTTCTAGATGGTACAGACAAGGAGGGGAGCAGGTCGAGGTAGGGCTACTAGAGGCCGCACTGTTGGGCGAACGGGCCGCGGTACGGGAGTTGTTCCGGATGTTGCCAGCGAAGATGGAGGGATTGGAGCTTCGGCGGTGATGCGAGCATTCGCCGCCCAGATGCAAGACTTTGAGGCCAGAATGATGGCCAATGTGACGGCTCAGTTGGAGTCTTTTAGAGGGCAACCTGTGGCCCCAACTCAAGAGGTGTCCAGAAGTGGACAAGGCTCGGGAGCGAGGCTGGTGCCAAGGGAGGAAGTTATTCCCATCGCACGGCCAGCGCCCCTAGGCCATGATGCTTGGTTAATGTTGCTGGAGAGATACCAGAAGATGAGACCACCGGTCTTTACCGGGGGAAATGATGGAGTAGCCGCTGAGGCTTGGAAAAGAGATGTCAGAAGAATTCTGGTAACACTGGGGGCTAGCCCAGTACAGATGCAGAGGTTAGCCAGTTTCAGCTTGCAAGGCGATGCTGGATTCTGGTGGGATAGTGCTTGGACCCAGGAGCAAAAATTGCTTGGGACTTGGGATGACTTTGAGGCAGATTTTGATGCCAGGTTCGTGTTAGAGACAGTAAAGTCTTTGAAAAAGAAGGAGCTCTTCAATCTCCAGCAGGGAGAAATGAGCGTGGCTGAGTATGAACGGAAGTTCGTGAGTTTGGTGGCCTTTGCCAAGGACATGCGACTGTCCGAAGCAACCAAGGCGAGTATGTTCGAGGATCACCTTCATCACCGGATTAGGTCCATGGTGACGGTGCAGAGGCTTAAGACATTGAGAGATGTCGTGGATGCGGCTAGCATACCCGAGAGGGAGAAGAATGAATTCCTGAGGTTCAGGGAGAGTCAAGCGACTCAGAGGGCCCAAGACAAGGGCAAAGGGAAGAAGCCAGATGCCACACAGGGCAAAGGAAAACCGCAAGGCGGTAATGATAAGAAACGGAAGCAAGATTTCCGAGGTGGAGACCAAGTAAGGGATCGCCAGAGAAAACCTTTTGATAAGGAAGGATGTTTTAAATGTGGAGACAAAAACTACATGAAGAGAGAATGCCTCCAACTGGGAGGGCAAGGTGGCCAGGGAGGAAGAGGCTAGGGACAAGGAGGATTTGATGGGAACCGCCAAGGCGGGAACCAAGGAGGAGGCTGAGGAGGCCGAGGATTTCAGTACCAGGGGAGACAACCCCAGTTGCCCGTTCAGGGGCAGATGCACGCTGTGTATCAAGCAGAACCAGTTCAGACGTACCATCCTGTACAAGGGTATCAGTTTCAGCAGGCTATGGTGCCAGCTGTCCAGCCACAGGGAGGTGGCCAGATGTTCGCTGCAGTTGCGCAGAGGGAGGCAGGGCCCGGAAGGGCATTAGTGGAAGGTACTTTCGCTATCAATGATCGTACTGCTAGAGTTATGTTTGACTCGGGAGCCACACATTCGTTTATTTCCAGATCTTTTATGCATGAGTTAGGGCTTAGGCCCGAGAGTTTACTTACACCGTTGCAAATCACAACACCGGTGGGGCGGTCAGTTATTTTAGATCTTTACTGTCGTGGGGTTATCGTCAGGTTGGACGGGTTTAGCTTCCGGGTAGACTTGGTGGTGTTGTCCATGGTGGATTACGATGTGATCATCAGCATGGATTGTATGTCAGTCAGTCGAGTCAGTTTAGACTGCTTTGCCAGGACGGTTACCTTCAGAGTACCGGGGCAGGAGAGCATTGTTGTTGCCACGAGCCAGGGAAATTCCTTAGCGGAGGCATTCCTAGCCCTCGTAGAGGGTGAGGAGGTTCAGTTTGATTCAGCAGACACACCAGTAGTGTCGGAGTTTCAGGATGTCTTTGCAGACATACCTGGGTTGCCACCAGTCAGGGAGTTGGAGTTCTGCATCGATTTGATGCCAGGGACGGCGCCTATTCATCGGTCTGCTTATCGCATGGCCAAGGTCGAGGCAGACGAGCTTCAGAAACAGCTAGATGAGCTGTTGGAGCAGGGTTTCATCCGGAGAAGTTATTCTCCATGGGGTGCACCGGTCCTCTTTGTGACAAAGAAGGACGGATCTCTCCGTATATGTATCGACTACAGAGAGCTGAACAAGGTTACGATCAGGAATAGGTATCCTATATCGAGGATCGACGATTTGTTTGATAGACTGAGAGGAGCTCAATGCTTCTCGAAGATAGACTTGAGGTCTGGGTATCATCAGCTGAGGATCAGAGAGTCAGATATCCCTAAGACGGCGTTTGTGACACGCCATGGGTCTTACGAGTTCTTGGTGCTGCCATTTGGGTTGACAAATGTGCCAGCAGTGTTCATGGATCTCATGAACCATATTTTTGAGGATTATGTGGATCGGTTCGTCATAGTGTTCATTGACGATGTCTTGATTTATTCGGAGTCTCAGGAGGAGCATGAGATACATCTGCGGATGGTTTTGCGGAGACTGAGGGATCACGAGCTGTACACTAAGTTCAGCAAGTGCGAGTTTTGGCTACAGGAAGTCAAATTCTTGGGGCACGTGGTGTCCAGCGAGGGGATTAAGGTTGACCCCAGTAAGGTGGAGGCGGTGATAGAGTGGAAACCCCCTACCACGGTGACGGAAGTGAGAAGCTTCTTGGGTTTGGCAGGGTACTACAGGAGGTTCATTCAAGACTTCTCGAAGATTGCCACCCCGTTAACTAAATTGACGAAGAAATCCAGTTCTTTTATCTGGGATGGCAAGTGCCAGGAGGTGTTTGATGAGTTGAAGCAGAGGCTTACAACGGCGCCAGTTTTGATTATCCCTGAACAAGGGAGGATGTTTGTTGTTTACACCGATGCATCGTTGCTCGGTCTTGGAGGTGTTTTGATGCAGGAAAGGCAGGTAGTGGCCTACACATCTAGGCAGTTGAGAGTTCACGAGGTGAACTACCCCACTCACGATTTAGAGCTGGTTGCGGTGGTGTTCGCATTAAAGATTTGGAGGCATTACTTGTACGGTGTGACATTTGAACTGTACACCGACCACAAAAGCCTGAAGTATCTGTTCTCATAGAAGGATCTCAATATGAGACAGAGGAGGTGGATGGAGCTCATAAAGGACTATGACTTCGTGCCACAGTATCACCCAGGGAAGGCCAATGTAGTGGCCGATGCCTTGAGCCGGAAGCCGGCTACGGTCAAGAAGGTAAAGAAGATGGTTAGGAAGCAGAAAGCAAAATTTGCGATGCTACGGTGCTCTGGGTGGAAGGACCTGATTGAGCTGGCAGAATACGACTTTGTACAGGATACACAGGGTCGAGGATTTATGGGAAATTTGGTTGTACAGTCGACACTCAAGGAGAGGATCATCCTGGAGCAGGCCAAGGATGACTGGATATAGAGACGGAAGGACGAGGTTTCCCAGGGTACTGCGTGTACTGGGGAATGGACCGTTGGGTTTGATGGAGGACTTCGGCTCAATGGCCGCTTAGTGGTTCCGGACTCCCGGGGGTTGAAGGAAGAAATTTTGAATGAGGCGCACAAGACGAAGTATTCGGTTCACCCGGGAGAGACGAAAATGTATAGAGATCTGAGAAGACAGTTCTGGTGGAAGAATATGAGGCGAGAGATCGCTTTGTATGTTTCGAGATGTGTGACTTGTCAGCAGGTCAAAGTGGAATACAGGAAACCAGCCGGGTTGCTAAACCCTCTGCCCATTCCGGAGTGGAAGTGGGAGAACATCTCGATGGATTTTGTTGAAGGGTTGCCAACATCGCCACGGAGGCACAATGTGATCTGGGTAGTGGTAGATAGACTGACGAAGTCAGCACACTTCATCCCAGTCAGGAAGGACAATTCAGTAGAGGAATTGAGCAGGATTTATTTGGAGAACGTGGTGAGGTACCATGGGACACCTGTGTCCATAGTCTCGGACAGGGGATCTCAGTTTACTTCCCACTTTTGGTCAAGCCTACAGAGGGCTTTGGGTACCAGATTGGACAGGAGTTCGGCATTCCACCCGCAGACGGATGGTCAGACCGAGAGAGTGAATCAGATTTTGGAGGACATGCTACGGGCATGCGTCTTGGATTTCAAGGGTTCATGGGAGGATCACTTACCATTAGTGGAGTTCTCCTACAACAACAGCTACCAGCAGAGTATTGGTATGGCACCTTTCGAGGCACTATACGGGAGACCGTGTCGGTCCCCTCTGTGTTGGAATGAGACTGGTGAAGGATTGTTGCTAGGCCCGGAGTTGGTGCAACAGTCGTTTGAGGTGATCAGAGTTGTTAGGGATAGGCTTCGAGAGGCCCAGAGTAGACAGAAATGCTACGCGGATAGAAGGCGAAGACCTTTGGAGTTCGTGGTTGGAGACCACGTGATGTTGAAAATTTCACCCATGAAAGGGGTACGGAGATTTGGTAAGAAGGGCAAGCTAGCCCCGAGGTACATTGGACCGTTCAGGATTCTGGACAGGATAGGGAGAGTGGCTTACAGATTAGAGTTGCCACCCCAGTTAGTAGGAGTGCATGACGTGTTCCATGTGTCCATGTTGAGGAAGCACATTCGGAACGAGGAGGCTCAGAGTGTAGTTGACTACAGAGGCTTGGAGGTTCAGGCGGATGCCAGTGTGGAAGCACACCCCCTGAGGATCGTGGATTCCCAGGAGAAGGGGATCCGTGGTAAGAGGATTCGGTCTGTTAAGGTTCAGTGGAGTGACAACGACCGAGATGTGACTTGGGAACTAGAGAGTGAGATACGGGAGGCATACCCCGAGTTGTTTGTTCACTTGGATTCTTGAACTCGAGGACGAGTTGATTCTAAGTGGGGGAGGATGTAATACCCCAGATTTTAGAGGCTGTTTTCGTGCTTTTATTGCGTGCATGTTGTACATCGTATCTTGTACTGGACATTATTTACTTGTTGGCTTAGAGCCGGTTTTTGTTTCGTAGTTAGCTGCTTTAAACTGTAGTTATCTTTCGGCATTGTGGTTTGGAATCCTCTGCAGGATCGTCGCTTAGACGTGGCCCACTCATGGTTTATAGGGACCCAAGAGGTCATCCTAGGGTTGCCCCGGGTGTTACGGGTGCGGGATGTGAGTTGGGAGGTTAGCGGGTGTCCGGGGATCTTTCCCCTCTTTCTCTTCTTGGTTTTCAGAGATTTCAGGACTTTACGTCCTATTTTACGGCCTGGTAGGCCGTAGGTTTTTCGCTGAGGTCGTAAGTATTTCTGGCTCATCCAGTAAGTTTAATGGGGAGCTTACGGTCTCCCTTGCGGCCTGGCATAGGCCGTAAAATAAACCTACGTCTTGGCTTGCGGCCTGGAGGACGTAGGGTAGGCCACAAGGTTGGGAAAACTCTCTGGATGGTTTTTGCGGGGTCCTTACGGCCACCCAGGCCGTAATTTCGCTTTGGGCCAAAGATAAAACTTACGGTCTGGTTTACGGCCTCTGAGGCCGTAAACTTCTCGATAAGGCCGTAAACTTCGTGATAAAGGCAGGACCCAGGGCTTTTCTTGCTCACTTCGACCTGTGAACTTTGGAGGGTTTTGAGAGAACTTTGGAGAGAACTTCAAGAGAGAATTGCGAGACTCTTTAAGGTTATTGAGAGAGAGATTAGAGCATCCAAGAGGAGGAGGTAGCTCGAGCTTGACGCGGGTTTCCCATCGAATTGGAGCGGCGGTTCGTCGGCGGATTGGGCGGCTACGGAGTGGGTCTTCACGCCGGTTAAGGCAAGCATACTCCTAACCCAATTTTCAACCATTTAGTAGTTAAATTTATTGTTTTGAAAACCCAATTTGATTAAACACAACTTAGGGATTGAAATCCCCAAATTTGAAACCTAATTTGCAAAATTGATGAATTTGAAACCCTAAATCGAAATTGATTGATTTGAAACTCTAATTAATCTAATTGGAGAAGAATTAAACCTATTACACGGGTTGGTAATGGTTAATTAAGAAAAATGTGGGTTTTCCCCAAATTGCACGCAATTCGGGAAAAACCCCGTTGGTGACTAAAAAGAGCGGATAACCGCATTATTGGTTTATATTATTAAACTAGTAGGCTAGAAAGGAAGTGCCGGACGGGAGCAGAACTCCCCGGGGCAACAAAGTTATTAAAACTTGATGTTAAATTAATAATAATTTAATATGGATATTCGGTTGAGCGACTTGATCGCGGCACGAAGGTGTATACGGTTTACCCCATACCCTATTGCATGGTTTCCCCCATCTAGATGGTGAGACGGAGTCCTAGGTGACACTTGGCTCCGCTCTAGAGGTCGACACGAGGAGCATACGAGACGAGGGACCTCTGGTGGCGTACCCTTGCCACCATCGGTCTAGTTCTCCCCAGGTTTCCGCCAGGCTACCGTTTACACGGTAGTGGCGATGATTGTTAGCCAGGCTTCCTCGTCGAGGATAGACCCGGTCATCCCGGTTCCCCGTTTGTGGTTGAGGGATGTGTTGCTCCCGGTTCCCCGTTTGTGGTTGAGGGAGATGTGCTGCCCGGTTCCCCGTTTGTGGTTGAGGGATTGCACTAGTATCGTCTTCTCGGTTCCCCATTTGTGGTTGAGGGAAAGACGTGTTGTGGTACCTTAGGTCTGCCAGCAGATTGGTACAGGTTTGGTGCCGGGTTATCGCTTGAGCGTGGTAACGGCACATATGCTCATCCTCTGTCGGGTTTGATAGATAGATCCTACGAGTTAGGACAGACTTAGGATACTATGACATTCGCTACGCAGTAGCCCTGTTTGGGGTGAATACACACATTATTCACTAAAAGGTAGATAGACTTCATTACCTGTTATATGTACTTACTTTCAGATTATGCTGTCTAATGTTTTGCATCGGAT
Organism: Philhelius festivus; assembly: GCA_963931855.1. Classification (NCBI taxonomy): domain Eukaryota; kingdom Metazoa; phylum Arthropoda; class Insecta; order Diptera; family Syrphidae; genus Philhelius; species Philhelius festivus. The sequence goes on along the minus strand of CAWVOZ010000090.1, from coordinate 3,829 downwards.
GCTTTGCTTAGTTTCATTATTGTACTTTATTGTATACCCTACTAGGTGGTTGAGGGTGGTTTAGCGGTTTGCTTGCTCCCACCCCCTTTCTTTCCCCCTCTACAGGTGTTAGACAGGACGGCGAGCATCGGAGGGCGTAGTTACGTCTAGAGCTCCCTGTAGTAGTCTATTCTTTTGTAGCTAGTTGACCTAGCATTCTTTTGTCTGGCTAGTCCAGTTTAGCCTATCATTGTCAGGCTTCTCGTTGTAGCCTTCGGGCAGTTATTATTTTGGACATGGCCTTCTTATATGTATTATGTCGGCATTTGCTAGGTTGTTCATTTGTTATGCTATAGCAGATGTTGTGGGTTTCGTCCCAGGGTGCAGGATGTAGGATATTACATTGTTATTACACTGTTCATTGTCTGCATGCACAGGCTTTACTTATTGTTATCGGGTTAAGTAGTTAGACGTTGTTGTCTGTTTTTTCACGGTTTATGTATCTTGATGAGCTGCTTAACTGTAAATCCACTGTGCCATGTAGCGTGCTTATGGCCAATGGTTGGTATATGGTGTTAGACATGACTCACGATTTCGCGGGCTATTCGTACGGTGGCTTAGCGAAATTGTGGGGTGTTACAACCAAGTTTTAGAATAGTTCTATGATTTCCAGTTCATCTCTAACCCATTGGCATGTCTAATGCCAATGTTTATTTTTCTACATCTATAGTGAGGTGATTCATAAGAACACCTCTAGTCAATCCCTAAGATATATTAGTATTTTGATTTCCATTAATTTACCTTTAATTAAGTTTTCCATTCCAATTCCCAATTTGGGGGTTTTTGTTCTACAATCAATTATATCAAATTAATGATTCAAATATGTTTGATAACATGCCAATAGATTCCAATTAACCAATTAATGTCCAATTCCATGATTTAGATGTTCAATTTGATGAATTTAGATTCTATGGTTTTAATTTCAAAGAATTCGATGTTTCAAATCAATTAGAAGATTTAGATTATGATCTACTACTCTAACCAATACAAATCCATCTACAAAGATGTAATCTTGCCTTAGATCCGCAGATGAACGAGTTCCCAAGTTGTAGGTGATGAATCCAAGCTTTGCCGTATGCCGCCGCGATGTTCATCTTCTTCCTCAAGCTCTAATGGCTTCAAGAAGCTCCCAAGAGGCAGCCAAATCAATCCTCTCAGGTGAGTTCTTGATCTCCTTTGTTTGCTCTCCAAAAACCTCTCAAACATATGACAAATCATGCTCAAGAAGTCCTAACTTAAACCAACCAAAACCCAAGTTTTGGGCTAAAAAATATGGGTTATCGGGGCCCATTTATGTCATCTTAGGTGCCCCCATGTCCTCCTAGGACGTAGGCACTTGGACGTAAACAACACAGCAACAAAAAATACCCTATGTCCTGCTGTACGTCCTATGAGGACGTTGGCCAAGATGTAAACAATATTAAACTTACGTCCCCCTCTACGCCTCCCAGGACATAAACCAGGACATATGCCTCCCAGAACCTTCTATCGAAAGCCAGAAATTAACCCAAAAAATCTTACATCTAGTAAAGGTTCCCTATGCCCTATTAGGATGTAAACAAGGCCGTAAACATTTCCAAAACTCCAAAATAAAGCCTTGAAGCCAAGGCAAAAAGCCAGCGAACCAAACCAAGTCTAAGGATGAAACCAAAGACCTAAAATCAAGGTACGGAAGCTAGTAAAGATCCCACACAACCAAGGGAACCACCCAACCAATACGTGAGCTCAAATCAAACATGAAAAACACACACAAACCAAGTACGAAGGCCAATCAACAAGAAACAAAAGTGAACTTGTAAGACATTCCATTATCCAAATGAGATTACATCAAAAGCAAAAAATAGGTCCAAAATCGAGGGGTATTACAACTAGCTGCTATTGTATCAAACTGTGATACTTTTTTTACTTTTAATTTTTGGAGGAGTTTGCATGAAGCAATGAAGACTAAGAAAACTCTTAGTTCTTCCTATCATCCTGTAATACCCCTATTTTATACCTGTTTTAAACTTTTATGTAATCTATAATATTTGGATATTTGGCATTTATGTTTGGATTGAGTTATTTATAAATCTCTGTTGGTTTGCATTCTATTGTGTGAATGTTGGATTTGGATTAACGTAGTTGTTTGGTTTTGCCTTGGTTGTGCAACCGCACACATCTGGGTTGGTGTTGGGCACGTTTGTTTATCGAGCGTTGCCCTTTGGCTTAGTTTTGTTGCAGGGTTGGTGGCGTGCCTTGCAGGCCTTTGGATCTCCTTAGGGGCCTTAGAATGGTTTTGGGGAGTTTTTGTTGGTTTTTGGCCATTCTGGGGGCTTCGACCAGAGTTTTCTAACTCTAGGACACGAGTCTTCTCGCATCTATGGGGACGTCAAATCAAATCTCAGCCGACAACATTTTGCTCTTTACGCGAGTGGGACGCGGGTAACTCGTGTCTAGGGTGAAAGGCAAGTCAACTAGCATCTCAGAGTGGTAAAACTAGTGTCTAGGCATATTTTTGTGTTTTTGTTTGACGCAAGTTTTGTGACGCGAGTTGAGGGTGTGTAAATCACAACTGGGAGTGCCAAACTAGCATCAAGGTCGTGGATTTGTTAGTTTGAGCCCACAACCTATATATAGGATGAGGGTCTCATTTTTGGGTTTCATTGTGTGAACTTAGACTTGTTTGGAGAGCTTTTTGGAGATCAAGGAGAGGTGATTGGAGGTGAACAACACAACACTCTTGGCGATTGATTGCTCATCTTTGGCGGCCATTAAAGCTTCATCAAGGCTTGGAGAAGAAGAAGAAGAAGTGGAACATCACTTATTTCAACAAGTTCGGCTTTTCTTCAATTGGGATTTCGTTCATAGGGCAAGATTACTTCTATACATTCTCTTTTATGTGATTTGGAATATTAGACTCATTGAATCGCTCAATTGAATTGAAATCTCAAGAACCCTAATTTCTAAAATTTTAAAAATTGAAATACTAAATCATGGAATTAAGCTACAATTGATTAAGCATCTTTAATTTGCCTGGAATGGAACTAATTGAGATCAAAAGATCGAACTAATTGGCTATGGTTTAAAAAACCCTAAATCGCCTTAATTTAAATAAAACCCCAAAGTGGGGGAAATTGGTTAATTTATCTAATTGAGTTAGATTGGTTAGGGTTAGAGATGTTCCATCATGGGAACCATCTCACCCCTAGTTGTAGAACCCTGCCATGGTGTTTGAAACACCAATGGTTTAGGATTAATAGAAATAAATGGAAACTCATAAAAATCTAAACTTGATAAATTCACTTCCGTACGCGATTGTTAATCGCTATCGGTTCTTTCACCGACTTATTTGGACTTACCCGTCTAGTGTGGTTGGAATAGAAGGATAGGGATAACTCCCTTCCGTTCTCTAAAGGTCGTACAAATTGGGCTAGTGTGGTTAACTAAAATCAACTTGTTTTCAAAATCAAAATAAAACTATTTCTTTTACTTGGAGTTCCACTACCACTTCATGTGGAGAATATTGTTAGCTAGTTTAGATGCCCTCCTTGGGGCTAATCATGGTGGAGGCACTTTACCATATTTAGGAGACCTATTGGTCATTTTGGAGGCTATATGCCATTGTCGTACCTACACATGGGAAAACCCAAACATGGTCGATTAGATTCGTCGTGGATTAGTTATGGATATTATAAGTACATGGATTATGCATAGGGGGCCTCATTGCTGTACTTGTCCTAGATTAGACCTACACATAGGTTGAGATTGGATGACATGATTATTTCACATATATTCATTTATACACACACAT
>CAWVOZ010000089.1:0-93000 GCA_963931855.1 Philhelius festivus | reverse complement strand
AGGAGGGTTGTGAGCTTGTCGAACAAGCTCCAAGGTAAGGCCTTGTGGTACCCAAAGACGCCATTGAATATCCGTACGTTCAACATCGATGTCCGAATGAAAAAACTTTCTATAAAGCAGATTTTCCGAAACCTTTAAGTCTGGACGCAGATCTGGATTTTTAAGTACCTTTTCGATTAAAAGCAAATAGTCTGGGCTTTGGAAGTGGTTTGATTTTAGGTCTATTGTGCAACCGTTAAGTTCTGCATCGTTAAGATCAAGACTTTCTAAGAAGGCCCGTGATAAGGCATCTGGCACAACGTTAGCCGAGCCTTTTCGATGTTCTATTTCAAAGTCAAATGCCTGTAACTTCAGGGACCACCTAGCCAAGCGCCCACTTAAATCTTTCAGTTGCATAAGCCACTTAAGGCTTGAATGATCAGTGATTATCTTGAAATGAGAGCCTTCAATGTATGGTCTGAACTTTTTCACAGCTAGGACAGCAGCTAGACATTCTTTTTCTGTCACCGTGTAATTTGCCTGACACGAATTTAATTTCTGTGAGTAAAACGCGATTGGTTGTTCCTCATCATTGTCATTTAATTGAAACAACACAGCCCCGATACCCTGGTCAGAAGCATCGCATTGTAACACAAACATCTTTGAATAGTCTGCGTTATTTAACAATGGTGCTGCACATAATGCTTTTTTAAGATCTTCACAAGCTTGTTTGGCTTCAACCGACATTTCAAATTTTGTATTACTTTTCTTTAGCATATCTGTAATAGGTGCGGCGATACTAGCGAAGTTTTTTATAAATCTGCGGTACCAGCCGCACATGCCAAGAAAACGTCGTACCTGCTTTACACTCTTCGGTAGCGGAAAGTCATTAATGCCTTGTACTTTGTCAGGGTCCGGCATAACTTGACCATGACCAACGACATACCCCAAAAATCGAAGCTCACGGAAACAAAATTTCGATTTCTCAACGTTAATCGTTAGGTTTGCGATTTTCAAGCAATGAGCTACCGTTTCTAATCTACGCAAATGATCATCAAAGTTTTCTGAAATAACAAGCAAGTCGTCTATGTAGACGAACACATATTCCCTTAAAGCAGATGGAATGACCTTGTCCATCACTCGACACATTCTGGCAGGCGCGTTGCAAGTCCCGAACGGCATTACAGTAAATTGCATGAGGGGTCTCCCTGGCACTGTAAATGCTGTCTTCTCTCGGGACTTCGGGTCAAGCGGAATCTGCCAGTATGCGTCTTTAAGGTCGATACTTGAAATGTAGTGAGTGTCCCCAAGACGACTTAGCACCGCGTCGATGTGGTGTATCGGATTCGCATCTTTTTTTGTAAGTGAATTAACTTTTCTATAGTCAATACACAAACGGTTTTTTCCCGGTTTTCTTACGAGGACAACCGGTGATGACCATGGAGACTGACTCTCTTCGATTACGCCTAAGGCTAGCATACGGTCTATCTCTTCATTTATCATGGACTGAATGACTGGGGATACAGGATAATGCCGTTGTTTCACTGGCTGTGCATCCCCTGTGTCTATGACATGAACATCCACTGTCGTTTTACCTAGTCCTAGTTTTGTAAAAGATGGAAATTTGGATATAACTCCTTCAAGAGCTTGAGTTTGTTCAGTTGTTAAGTCATGGTTCTTCGGGTCATTTATTGAAATTTCAGATATAAGATTTGGCGCAACTTGAAATTCAACCCAAAAGTCGATCCAAGATACAAAGGTTGAGTCAAGGATGGGACAAGATACAAAACAAAATCTCGTGTGATGTTATTGAAATTAATCAAGACATTTATTCGACCGATAATTTTTTGTTCACTTCCATCAGCTGTTTTGATTTCAGATAAAAATTTTGTGACGGTCAATTTGTTTCGCTTGACGAAGTCATCGCAGCCTTTACCCAGGCACGAAATGGAAGCTCCGCTGTCGAGTAAACCTTTTACCTCTTCGCTTCCTATACGTACCATGGCATATGGCCGAGGGTCGTTATTAGATGAAATATTCGATGATTCTATAAGTTTTGCAAAAATGTTTCTTTTATTTTTTCTTGTCAAGGATTTATTTGATTCTTTCACGGGTAAAGTACTTAGTTCTTGTAACGAAAAAAGTCTAGAGCGAAGCTCGTTGTATTTTTTTAAGCCTCTCTTCGTATGTTGAAAAGGGTATTGTCTTAGTATTTTTCTCTGTAATTTCATTGTTCTTTTTGTTAGTCAAGATTGTTATGTTAGTGAAATTGGCAGAATCATATAAGTTTGTGCCAACATCATCAAAATCATGTCCGAGTTTTAGTTCGTCTGTAGGGAGCGAGAGTCCCCGCTGGACTTCTCGCTCGGTTTCCAGTTTTCCGAACCTTGATTACATGTTGGGCACTGTGGAGTTGTATAGCCATCTAACCCACATCTGTAGCAAAACAACTTCCTCACAGAAACTGGACAATTCACGAATGAATGCCCTTCCTTTTTACAATTGAAACACTTTCGGTTCCGTAAAGGAAAAGTCTTGCCGTCGATGGCGTTGATGGTCTCATCTTGTAAATTAGAAAATTTAGCAAATTCTGTTTCATCAAGTTCATTAATATGTTTTTGTGGAACGACTGGGTTAGGACGCAAGCGTGGTGTTTCTCTCATCGACAACATCTTTTCTGTTTTCCTACACTCCTCCCTCAAATGCTCTAACGAATAAATTGACATTGGATAGATGAAATGCATAAGCTTATTATTTATATTTCCTTTGACAATTTTCAATAAATCATGCTCTTTAATTTCCTCTCGTAGGCGGTTTTTGAGATCAAGTATGCAGTTATAAAAGTCATCAAAGGACTCGTTCCAAAGCTGACGACGTTCCATGATTTGTTTAATTATCTCAAAGTCAGATTCTTGACGTCGGAACTGTCGTAGCAAGGCACTTCGCAATTCTTCCCATCCCGATCTAGGATTGGTACGCAAATATTGCCAGAACCAGTTCTGAGCATTTCCCTTTAACAGGAGATGAAAATTTTTCACCACATCTGACCATGGCATCATATAATTTTCCTTCAGTGTTTCCACCCGGAAAATGAAATCTTCTATGGACATGGACTTTTCGTTTCCTTCAAAACTTAATCCCCATCTATCTAGCTTGAATTTACGACTAAAATCATCATATATTCTACTAGCATGTAAATATGGATCATTAAAAGGTGGGTTTAAGTATGGAGGCGTCTCGTTTGAGGTATTGCAACGATTCACGTTACTCTGACAAAATTGGGTGTTTTGAGGATTTGGAAAATGAGCGTGTTGATGGCTTTGTTGTTCACGCTGTATTATATTCGATGAAGGAAAATTGCTTTTGGTTCTTAGCTCAGCTTTTGAGTGTGTTTCATGTGAATTCACCGCCTTTTTGCTACGCTGAACATTGTTTGGTTTTGAAACGTTTTGGTTAGAATTTTGATCATTTAGACTTTTCTGTTCTTTTTGCAGAATACCTTTTACAGTGGTCACAACAGTCTGTTTGACTATATCTTCTATGGAAGTTAGAAGTTGAATATGTAAATTTTCTAAACTGTGCTGAACACACTGCGCAACGTATCTTTCAATGGACTGGTCAGACCGTCGAGTTGTGACGTTTGTACTAACTTCTGTAGCATCTGGTAGTGTAAGATCTTCAGAACCAATTAGATTAGCGAAATCGTTTTCTGCCACATTTGATTCAATATTAAAGTCTCTAATTGATCCTATCGGGTCTAAAGTTCCTACTGGGTTTATTGGGTTTGCCATAGCGTTGTCCGTAGTTTGTATTTCGTTTGTTGGTATAGCGGAAGATTTATCTTTAATTGGTGTATGCATAACCTTTTGCTTATGTGGCGTTAATAAATCCTGTACAGGACCAAAACTACTTCTGTTCTTACTTTGAGATCGCGTTGCGACCGATTCCGGTTGTTTGCCTTTTGGTAATGCACCACGAGTCATTTTATTGTATTTTATTTGTTTATAAATAATATTACTATTTGTTTTACTAAATATTAATATTTTTTTTTTTTTTTTTTTTTGCAAAGATGTAAAAAATATTTGTAAATATTTTAAGAAAACTATATATAAAGTGTTCGATCGTGTGTTTGTAAACTTATTTTATCATACAAGGGGAAGATGAGAGAATTAAGATGCGAAGGATATGGAAATAAATAATGGTACTTTCATATGGTCATGGTGTTGAACAAACAATCTCTTTCTCAAAGTAAACTGCGGAAATTGGAACTTAAAATTTCATTTCACTGCAGTCTACGAAGTGTAAACTGGATATCCTTTAGATAATAAATAAGTAAGACTTATGGAAGTAAATGCACTACATTTCACTTCTCTATAAAAACTCACACTATTTATAAAAAAAAATTATCTCTTGAGAACACCTCAACAAAGTAAACTTAGCTCTGATTGGATTTATCCCAAATGAATTATAATCTCTTACCGGCTTTCGTTTACATAACAACAAGCATACTAAGCGCAAATAAAAATAAGGCCTAGTCGTTGGGCGCCATATTATTTGTTATGGTTGGGAGTACTGGTGGGAAATCCCTTTTTAAGCAGCAGGTGGCACGCTTGTCAACGCACGGCTAATGCTCGCCGGATGGGGGGGATCTTGCTGCTACAACTACCATACAATAATAAAATTTCGTGCCAATAACAACAAAAAAAAACTATACACACACATAAGATAACTTTTTGTTCAACATCTCATTTGACCTTAATCACACTGATGGTATCATGTGCTAGCCAGAAGGCTAGGTGGCAGCCCTTATCCAATAGTAGCCCTTATAGCTACCTCCATACTGCATTCGCCAAAGTTTATATGCAGCCCCTTAATTATCACTGAATGTTTATTTACCCCCTTTTTCCGTCTAATTCATCCTTATATCCTCCACCTTCCCCCTTAAATATGTCTCTATTCCCTATGCATATTCAAATAAGACATAATGCATAATTATTTGTTTTAAATTCATTTTTCATTTATTAATTTTTTTCATATAAACGTTATAAAAAAGATCAAATTAAGTGAACTAACCTATCCTAACACTGAGTTCATTAACCTTAGCATATGTTTTTGTGCAGATTTCTGCAAAACAGAATGTTCGACTTAACTTAGTGGAATGGTGTTCTCTTTAATATTTGAAGCTGCAAACAATTGAGTTTATTTCTTACACATACAATTTAATTCATCTGTTTGTTCTGAGAGTTGAGTATTCATAATAAACTCTTCAATTACTTCTATCATCGACAACTGATCTACATATATATTATTAAGAGAGTGCGTTTAGTTATACGTCACTCCCACACTAGTATATAAATTAAATCTATAGCAATAATTTTCGTCACAGATATGACGTATACCTTCAAGAGTAGATAAACTTAACTATTTTATGATAATGCCGATAAGAACTTAAGATCTAATGCACTTATGGAAAAACTATGAACTTATGAATTTATTTTTAAAGTTTAAACATACGAATAAAATGAATGACAAGTGAAGAAAAAGAAATTATGAAGAGGTACTTTTACTCACGGTTAACCTTGGCTTGATGAGTGTTGTGATCCATCCAACGATGTGCGCACATTGCTGTGATGTCGATCTTGATTTAATTGATTAATTATGTGGTTTATATATGTATGTATGTATATGTGTACGAGAATCAATATTTTTTTTTCTTTCACTGTCACTGTACAATTATAAAGTTATTTTTTTCTAGTAAGTTTGATATGCATTTTATGTATGGATTAGAGAAATAGTTTTTTTTTCTTAAATGAACTCAACGCAAAAATGGAATGAAAATTTAAAAAAAAAAATAGGATAAATACAAATTTTTGGGGATTTTTTCCGTGGAACACGTGGTCTTGTTTTAAACGAGATTGTGAGCTTGGCCACACACATTCCACAATGATCGACCCAAGCGGTACAGTTTCGATTCACGCACTGATAGCTTTAATCTGGATGGTGGTCTTTCGATTTTATGATCAGCGAAGGTGATGACGATGTAGAGATGCTCTTACGTCAGAATTCCTCCAAGGAAGTGATGTTCCAACTCAATCCGTATTTTATGCGGGTGGATTTCAATAAAGTTGATTTGGACGCAATCAAAAATGATCAAGCCTCACTCGAGCATACGGGACTTATGAGGGAGGTTGCCAAAAATGATTTGTCAACTCCAATATTTGCGACGGTGGGCTTGTGGTTTATGATGCTTGATTAACTTTATCTCTAAAGAACGGGTTGCTCTTACTTTTCACTCACTCTAAGGCTTTTAATTCTTATAGTTCTTATTAAAAGTTTTAGCCAGAAGTTAAGACCAAGTTACGAGCCACGTTTTTTTCTTGGATTTGATATCCATCCAAGTAAATGGTTAAGTTGGAAAAAAAAGTTTAGCTCGACGGAAACTAACATCTTACCGATGGTCAGTTGTTAATTTCGAAATTACGATATGAGTTCACTGTTTGTAATTTCGAATAAGAAAAATTTTAAGGACAGGTGGGTATCTAACTATTGAGGTTGTATGATTTCTTTTCAAAGTGTACTTTACGTTGGTGGTTTTCGTAAATAGGTTTACTTAAATACATTTCATCACAAATTTTAGAAACCTCATCTTTGTGCAAGAAATTTGTGTAGGGCATTTGATGCAGTTTTTATAGTAACGTAGCTACCGAATAGAGTTCCAAGTTATTTTGTTACCATCTTCATCTATTCGTTTCCAAGAAACTTAAGATCTATAAAATTTGGCAAAATCAGAAAAATCATTGTCGTTGTTCTTCGTGTCAATTAAATCAGTCTTATTGACGAAATAAAAATCAATTTGGACCTTCGTTTTCTTTCTCACTAAGCTAATTGAGCTTGTGATGGGCGCAATCACATCCTGGTTCAAGGATCGATGAAGGTAAAAGCTTTAATTTAAAAGTGTTTGGTTTTTATTGCTTCTTTTTTTCGTTGCGTTTTGCTTCACTTGCAATGCGAACTTTTCATTCTCGGATTCGGTAACCTTTCCCTTCGAAGCAAAAGAACACTTGTCTACTTTTGGGGCATTAAACTCTTGGCCGATAAATCCAAACATATTTAAGTATTTTGATAAGCTTGCCAGATTCAAAGATTATGATTTATAATGGCCGTGTATTGATGTAAGATTAAAGCTGGCGTTTAAATATTTTGTACACGAGTCTTTTCAAATAAAGTGGCTTTCATGTGCAGTAAACCTCGAAATATGTCGTTTTATTGTTAGGAGCACGTTTTTCTCTGATATCCTTAAATGGAATCGAACGACACTAACGACAGTGAAGTTTTTTGTTTTGATGACGGATTTAAAGAAGCTCTCAGTTTCATCAAAGAACTGAAGAAAATATTTTTTTTACAAAAAACATTAAAAATATTTTCGTATTTTTTATACTACGGTCGCGTTTTGGCTTCCAGTTAACTGCGTACACCAAGGTGTCAAATTTTATATCCTCAATGTGTTGGAGGGAACCAATATATTAAATTCTTTGGTAATAGCTTTCTAATGACCAGTAGCTGTTGAACTACAGTTCAAGTTTTTAAAATTTAATGCTCTCGGTGTATTTACTTCTACAAATATAAAGAGGCTTGCAAGCCTTAACCTTATTAGTCTTTCTGCTGATTGAAAGTTTAATATATAGCTTTTCCTTAGCTTTGCATTTAGGTCTTGCAAATGTTTCTTCTAGTTGAGCTCTCAGAAATTGAATTACTAGACTTATTAAATAAGTGTAAGTATCTATTCTGGTTTATTAAAAAAATACCATCAAATTCGGGATCATTTTCAACGTTCTCAGTTTCATGTACATTTATTATGTATTTCACCTGAACAACAAAACATTGTTTGCATATCTTAACATAAACCTTAGAATTCTATTAAATATTGAAAGTTTTGTTGCTATAACTGATGACTTAAAAATAAGAGTTTGGCTATTCTTTAATGACTGTATTTCGTTATACTCGGTTCAAAATATGGAAACAATTTTGTTTGGTTTAATTGTAACAAAAGTCATAATATTATATTTTGATTTAAAGCAAAATAATATTTCTAAAAGTACACTCTCAAATCATGAAAACAGGGATTGGCAACAGGAATTCTTTAATTTCATTCCATTTTATTCACGCACAAGCTGATCTCTATTATTACATTGTCCTGCAAAAAAAATAATAGACAATAATGTTTTTGAGGTTTGCACAAGCGTAGTGAAAAAAAAAATGCTCAATGGAAGATCAATTCTTACGACTTCTTATTTTGATATTTCTTTTTGAATTTTGTTTTAATTTGACACCCCAAATTTATTTAAGAACAAATGAAAAACAAATATTTTTATAAACCGTTTTTCTAATTTCGATCACCAATTTACATAGGAATTTTTTTAAGGGGAGATAGAAAAGCACTGAAACCACGCTTGTTGTTGTAATGAGTACTTTCTCTTATTGAGTACTCGTACCTATTACCTAAACAAATTTTGTTCGTAGGGCACTGCCCCAATGATATCACAGCTCCTAAATACATCACATAACTATATCGTGTAATCAGAATGATAATAGATAATAATTATCTTGTAAATTGTAAGCATCCTTGCTAATTCCATTATTTGCACAGCTCTAATCGATATCTTACGCACTTCTTTAATTAAACCTTTCAATTTTAAACAGTACTTACACTACAGATGCAACTGTTCGTAAGGACCTATCTTCACTTATGACTCATTTTTACAGTAAACTGATTAAGGCAAAAGAACATAAGTCAACTTAGATTTGTGATTTTTTAAATTGAAACACGGAATAACGGCCTAACTCGATTTAAGATTTTCATGCAATCATAGTCTGGTTAGCCAAAAGAACTTAAGTTCAGTTAAGTTGGTCAAAAAATAGAATTGTGGTTTTCCATAACAACCTAACTCAAGTTAAGAAAAGTAAATATTTGTTCTACATCAGGGAATAAGAGCCTATGTTGATATAAGAAAAATGAAAAATAAGCATTTTTAATTCTCGGCAGATTTTAAATTGATTAACTTGACTTATGTTGTTATTCCCGATTATTTTTTTTTAAATGCAGAATAATAAAAACTTAACTTAAGTTATGAAACCGCCGTTGTATTTTTATTGAGTTAAGTTGTTATGGCTAATTATAATTTTTGAAAAGCGAGTTAGGTTGTTAGGTTTTTTGTTTATAACTTTTGTTTAAAAAAAGATACAGACGTAAAAAATTGAGTGGGGACAGATTTTTATATTCTCAGCACGATTATGATAAAAACTCAATTTCGTCATAACTCGAGTTAGGCGGTTATGGTTTGCGGCCACAGATATTTGCTTGAATCACATGGCATCCTATTCTTACCTTTAGCTATTAAAGAAGTTTTTTTTAGTCATTTAAAAATGAATTTTATGCTTATGAACAGTTTCTCTAATAACATTCATTTTTGAAATTCTTGGTCTTTTACATAGGAGCAAGTTCGTGCGACCCAGTCGTGCATTTTATTTTTATATCGTTTCCCCCTATTTCACAGTTGGGCTCTGGTCCATTAAGTGAGGCTTCTAAAAGAGTTGCCTTTTAAACCGCAAATTTTATGCTTTTGAACAATTTTTTGAATTCTGCATCAATGGACATGATTCACGAGTGATTTACATAAGTGCATTTTTAGCTTAGGCAGTGATGATAATGAACTGATCACCGTGATCGTGCTATTTTACCCCGTTTGTTTTTCTTTAAGATTTAGTTAAGTCCCAAGTCTATATTATAAATCGACAAGCAACCAGTCTCCTTCAAGCCAATGGAACATAATTCGAGCCATCGCTCAAATTCATCCTTATCTATGCACGACTCTTAGTGAAGCTGAATTAGCTTTTGAACGATATCTAATTTCAAAAAATATTTTTTTTTTAAATAAATGAAAAAGTCCCTTGATATCTCATACACAACTTGATTTATTCAATCACAACACCTACCTCTCACTATTGGAATCATTAATAATGGTGTGAGAACCTTTGCAAAAATTATTTTTCATATTTTCACACTCCCGTTTTCATTAAAACCGAATTGTGTGAGTAACATGTATTCTTCGTTACACCCTTTTCATTCAAAAAGTATTCGTCAGGAAATATGCTCCCTGTCAAAATATTTAATGGAGAAAATAAAATCATATTCACAAAAATATCTCCCCAAAAATAACAGACCCAAGATAAATTGAAATCACTTCAAAAAAGACCCTTCCATTTTTTAAGGTAGTACGAGTATATTTACAAAAAAAAATTACTCTGTCTTCATAACAGTTTACCTTAAGAATTCCTATACCAAAGACATACCAAATTTTAAAGGGCCATTTAATACATTCGCTCTTTAAACAAAATGTTCCCCACATTTGTTGTGTATATGGGGGGAGAAACAAAAACATTTAAAAATTCACGTTTGTCCTGGAAAAGTATATCATATGAATTTAAAAAAAAAACTACCTTATCATCGTTCCCCTGACACTTCCTGATGAACTCATTTCTGGCGTGAGAAGTGAAAAAAGTGAGTGAATAACGAAAAAAAATTAATGAAAAAATTCTTAAACATCTGCAATCATCCTCATAAAATGAATCGTCCCCCCTTCGAAAAATTTCTTCTGCCAGAGACGTTCTGCGTTCCTCGACAATATTCGTCGCGAAATTGGTTTTGGTTTTAGGGAGCGTTATATTTGTCAACCGCACGCTCACAAAATCCCACCTACGCACATCTTAATTGACATTTTCACAACAACGAGAGATACAACTTGATGTTGATTGGATTTTATACTGTCCCCCTGTCAGGTTCGGTCACAAAGGAAGGGTAAATGGGTGGAATTTCTTTTTCACTTCTGTTATGTTATTTAAAATTATGAATGGTTGCGAAGCAATTCATCAACTCCTTCATAAAGGCCTTGCAAGATGAAAAAAGTGTGATTGGCTTCTGTGAACAATACCAGAATATGTTTTTGAGTCTCAGGGCAAGTGAAGGCCATAAAATACAAGACTGAAATTTATTCAAAAATAAAAACTCCCCTTCTTCCGTTCTTACGAAAATACTGAGCCGAACCTGTCCCCTTCCCTCCCACACACGTTCATTCCAATTCAAACGCATACTCGTATATCTACTAATAGAAAAAAAAATGTCTACTCACCGGAACCAAAAACCGTCGTACCTCAGCCAACGCATAGGCAATTCTAGCGTGTGCTTCAGCAGGGGCTGCAAATGTTGAAATCTCGACGTGAAGGTCCTCGAATAAATGTGCATAACGACTATCGCCACTGGCACGCAGTTCTTCTTCCTTTTTTCGATCTCGCATTGAGCCCCGACCAAGGACTGCCATTTTGCACATTGTGTCTTCCTGTAGGCGTTTCATAGAATTGCCTTTGGGACCGAGTAATTTGCCAACGAAATTGAACTGAGTAAAATTTAGCAAATGATTTATTTTTTTGGGCTTTCTTTTAGAATCTTAACTTGACTCACCTTTGGATGATCACGAACAGGAACGGCTACTTTGACAGCAATTTTGACTGGTTTATCACGTGTTATGTCGAGCATTTTGAGTTTTTCTGCAAAAAAAAAAAGAAATAAACAAATAAATTATAAATAGTTTTTCAAAGAGAAGTGTTTTTTTATTTCTAACCAAAGTGATTTTACCGGATTTTTTTTAATTTAAAAAAAAATCATTCCCCGAACGCATCGAGACATACATCGATAGAAAGGTCTTTTCAATTCCTATACACACATCCAAACGAAATGCTTTCGAGTGGTCTGGTTTTCGAAATATGCCGGTCCAAACGGATTTTATGGATTTTCGAGCCCCAACTACCTAATAATGTCTTTGGTTGGCGCTATTTCCGAAACTAAGGCTCGTAAGATGCCCCGGTTTTTTACATCCCTAATTATGTTTTCCACAGCTATCGCTAGGTGAAAACCAGAAGCTTCTGCGAGGTCTGGTTCTCGAAATATTTCTAACCAAAGTGATTTTACTGAATTTTTGAGAATTTTGAAAAAATCATGGACTAACAACTTGTCTAAAAAAATCACCAAATGTTCTAAGTTCCCCAAACGCATCGAGACATACATCGATTGAAAGGTCTTTTCAATTCCTATACACACATCCAAACGAAATGCTTTGGAGTGGTCTGGTTTTCGAAATATGCCGGTCCAAAGGGATTTTATGGATTTTCGAGCCTAAACTACGTAATAATGTGTTTGGTTGGCGCTATTTCCGAAAGCAAGACTGGTAAGAGGCCCCGGTTTTTTACATCCCTAATTATATTTTCCACAGCTATCGATAGTTGAAAACCAGATGCTTCTGCGCGATCTGGTTCTCGAAATATTTCTAACCAAAGTGATTTTACTGAATTTTTGAGAATTTTGAAAAAATCATGGACTAACCACTTGTCTAAAAAAATCACCAAATTTTCAAAGTTCCCCAAACGCATCGAGACATACATCGATTGAAAGGTCTTTTCAATTCCTATACACACATCCAAACGAAATGCTTTCGAGTGGTCTGGTTTTCGAAATATGCCGGTCCAAAGGGATTTTATGGATTTTCGAGCCTAAACTACGTAATAATGTGTTTGGTTGGCGCTATTTCCGAAAGCAGGACTGGTAAGAGGCCCCGGTTTTTTACATCCCTAATTATATTTTCCACAGCTATCGATAGTTGAAAACCAGATGCTTCTGCGCGGTCTGGTTCTCGAAATATTTCTAACCAAAGTGATTTTACTGAATTTTTGAGAATTTTGAAAAAATCATGGACTAACCACTTGTCTAAAAAAATCACCAAATTTTCAAAGTTCCCCAAACGCATCGAGACATACATCGATTGAAAGGTCTTTTCAATTCCTATACACACATCCAAACGAAATGCTTTCGAGTGGTCTGGTTTTCGAAATATGCCGGTCCAAAAGGATTTTATGGATTTTCGAGCCCCTACTACCTAATAGTGTCTTTGGTTGGCACTATTTCCGAAACCAGGCCTCGTAAGAGGAGCCGGTTTCCTAAATTACTGATTATATTTTCCACAGCTATCGACAGGTGAAAACCAGAAGCTTCTGTGTGGTCTGGTTCTCGAAATATTTCTAATCAAAGTGATTTTACTGAATTTTTGAGTCTAAGAAAGGCCGTTGTTTTATCAATAAAAAAAATTTTAACTATCTTTTTGAATAGAAAACTTTTTAAATTTTCTTGAGAAAAAGAGCAACCCAACGCTTTAAATGCAACTCTGTTGTGACATTATTTGTAGTGTACTTATGGAAAAAGATTAAGAGTAAATGCTTGAGTCTTAGTAATATTACTTGCTAAAGTTTTTACGTCTTACCATCTATTTCCAGGACTCTATTCTGCCATTGCAATTAATCTCTTAAAAGAAATAAAACTATTTGTACCTCAAGTTACTGAATCCTTTTATTCATGTGCTCATTACCACTCAAATGGAGAGAATGGCACAAATGAACTCTAAGCCCTTAACTCTCAAACGCAAAACCCTCAGCATTCAGGTTGATCTGGTAATTTATGTATTCATGTTTGTAGTGCTTGTGCTAAAGGTTGCTTTTCCTATTCCCTCCAAACCTACAACAAATACGAAGATCCTTTGAAATATGAACTCAATCTTATTACTTGTATAGTACTAAAGGTTTAAGAGTCTTTATGGTTTTTCTGATTTTTTCTTCTCAACAAAAAAAAGTGGAAAAACAGCAACATTTATCTTCTTAGATTAACCCTAATCTCAACTTAACAAAGTCCATAAGACTTTCTTTCACTCTACAAATATTTTTTGTTTGTAGTAGACCTCTCGTAGTCTGCTTTTTTCTTTTCGTTCCCTTTTATCCACCCAGCCAAAACGAATCATAATGAGAAATTATACATCCTGAGCGCGCACTCAATTTTTAATTAGATTCTCCTTTCGCTCTATCTGGAGCTTTAATAAGCTTTCATAATGAAACATTAATGAGCCCTTTAAGTGGATCCATTTTGTTAATTTTTTTTTATCTTTACATTTTTATTTCCGTTTTAGTTTCCTTCTGGTTCCGGTTCACTTGTTGACGTTCGATGCCGCCATGATGCCTTGCCAACTTTCTGTGTTCTCGTATGTGATGAACTTTATGATAACCTATAAGCCGGTGCGTGTTAAGGGTAAACGGGTATGCAGATGATCATAATGCAGCAAACATCTGCTCTTTAACTGTCTTTTTATTCTTTGCAGTTTCAACCAAGGCCATCACGGTTTGTTATTTTCTTGCTGGGGCAGCCGGGAATCTACGTGTGCTGGGATTAACCTACTTGCATAAAATTAATGGCATATTAAAGAGGCAAATGGAATTGCAGGGGAGCAGGAGTTGGGAGAAAAGTTTTGTTGTTCAGGGCTGCTGCTGTTTATGAGCCCGCCGCTTATGCTCGGATTCCCAATTTGAAATAATAACTTCCTCGGTTGTTGTTTTGGAGATTGCTATAGCGACTTAGGGGTATGGGATGGGCTTAGGTATTTTGTTAATGTTTTCGTTGAAGGATAATCATATCAGGGAACAATGTGTTGTTTGTTATTCTTTGGAAGCTGTCATGCATAGAATGTTAAAGTGAGGCCCTCCACGGTTGGTAGGCTAATTAAAATTTTTGAAGCGTGCTATGACTTGAAGGGATATAGAATCTAAGTGTGTGGCAGGTTTCTTCCTTAGTTTTATTTTGTATATTGCGTGGATCATGACTGCTTTGTTGCTATTTGACTGACATTTTGTATTTCTGTATAGAAAGATTATTCCTTCATTATATATGCTTAAAATTTGTGAAGGGCTGGTAAGAAGGTATAATCTAAGCTTTGATTTGATTGTATTAAACAAAGACATTTTTCATTAAACAATATAAGCATATTTATGTTCATTAGGCTTATCATAAATCGCAGAAGGCAAAATGGCGGTCTGTAAAAAAACCATAACAACTGTCAAGCTCATATACGTTACATCCAAATGGCTGGCTGCACGTAATTACAAGCTGTACATGATGGTTGTCATGCTTGGTAGGTCTTGGTGAAACAAACATTTATAGCTGGTTGGTTTATATATTACATTCAGAGCCATGAGATGAAAGGCTTAACAATTTAAGAGATCAAAGTCCAGTAATTTTTCACGTAGAATAAAAAATCACACTCGAAATTGTGAAGGTTGGAAGTAAGGTTTTATTTTCCTTGTATATCAGCAGGTGGCACGCTTGTCGACGCACGGCTTCACTCGTCGGATGGGGGGGAATCTTGCTGAATTATACCCTCAAAAATAAATAAAATATTCGTGCCATTCTCACAAAAAACTTTACAATACACGTAAAAACAATCGAAAAGACTAAAATCGTCTCACTCTGCACAAAACCAAGAATGATGAAATGAACACAACAGGTGTTTTGTTGCGCTAGCAATAGCTATGTGGCAACCCTTATCCTGCAGCGGTCTATGCTGCCACCATACTACACATGCCAAAAGTGAATGATAGTGTAGCCCCTTTTCCCTCTCATGTCACATATTCCTCGTACCTACCCAATCCCTATCTCTTACCTTTCCCCTTTAATTTTTTAATCTAAAAAATCCATTATTAACAAATAATGATTAACATTAAAGTTTCCATTTCAAAATCCATTATATTTAAATTCGTAAATTAAGGTTCGTACATAATTACATTCTAATAATATAAACAAAAGAAAATCAAAATACTCGTAAGTCTAAAAAAAATTAACATTTCATGTTCAAGTTCTAAGTACTAATAAGATAAGAAGATCATTATCTCTACTGGGTTTGCAGATAACTCAAATTGGAGCAAATAAATGAGTAACAGACTTGTCTCAATAAACACTCGTTCATTTTATTCTTTCCTAGCACAAAAAAAAATTACACTCAATGTCAGGTACAATGTATTATTATTTTTTTTTTTTATAAGTGAGAAAAGAGTGAGTGCAACTCAGTCTGCACAGAATTGAGTGAATTCTTCTCTCTTTACATATGACGAATGCGTATCTTCATAAATTTTAACTCATAAATTTTGATTTTGATCTTTAAGCAAATTAAATTCTCAACACAAATAATATTTTAACATAATTTCGTGACAGGGTGTCTCAATTGAAGTTAAACATAAAGGAATTTTTTTATGAGAATGTAAATTTTAATGCAATATAGGAGTGATAAAAAAGTGGAAGATTTTACGTAGACATTTACCCATACCTCTAACTCAAATAAAAATAATAATCAATTGATTTCAAATTACTCACTTGTTGTGTCGAGGATCCATCCAACGTTGTGCGCACAATGATTGATGTAGATTCTCTTATCAGTTATTCGTTTTTTTGTTTTTATTTGTTTTTCGTAAGGATTTAAAATAATTTTTTTCTTTTTATATGATTTGATTTAAGTTATGGGGATTGGCAAATAGGGTATTCTTTTTTTTTTTTCTCTCTTTTTGACTAATTGGACATTATTGATTTCTACTTTTTTCCACTCTCATACTCTATATTCTTAATAATAAATAATAATTCCTTTTGTTGTACACTTTATCATCAAAATCAAATGTCACGTGTCTTGAACTTTAGTTTTAATTTATCGACTATATTAACTATAAATTCAGTAATAAACTATTTTTTTTTTTTCAATTTTTCTGTTTTAGCTTGTCTGTTTTTTTTTCACTTTTTTCTCTCTGTTTTTTAATTTAAGTTAGGAAAATTGAGGTTAAACTTTTCCGGACAGCACATTTCGACGATATGGCAAGGTTGAGTTTATGGAGGGTTTTGTCTTATTGTGGACCTCGGGTGCTTCAAGCATTGTACTATATGGTACTATGGGCGTAAATTTCAACGTGATGGCAAGAGTTACAATCTTCAGAGCTTTCTTACAGCTGAGTCGTAATGATGCTAACGATGGCTGTAAATCTGGTTGGTAACGTCTTGCTCCTAGACCACGGTGGCGATAGAAAAAAGCACCAGAGTACGTATACGAGTAAGACTTAAAATCTCTGCACGTGATGACTCTCTAGAGATTTTGATTTCTCAATCGCTTCTCGTTTTATACAATATTTATTACAAGAAAAATATTTAAAAAACTACAATGGATGTACAGTTCTTAGGTACATGTACAATTTGGACATCCGATCACCACACGAGTATTATCCCAATTCCAATCACGATTTTTCCAATTAAATACCTTACATCAATGTGCTGTATTATATTAAATATTTAGACTATTCACAAGTCACGGGGGCTGCTAGTTGGACCGTCTGTGTCGAGAGTAAGTAAGCAAGAGAAAGATCGTGATCGGAAATTGGTTAATCAAAATGCCCATTTGTCGATCTTCGAAAACAATTTGTACAATCGGTTCAGTGGTTCTTTCGAACTAGAAATATTCATGGTCTATTTACATCGATCGTGGTGAAAAAAAATGACTATGTATGTTGTAGCGTAGTTTTGAAGGGTTTCATAAATAATTTCATTACAAAACCATTTGTTTAGAAACATGGTCATGTGAAAAAGAAATGGAAATTATGTTTCGTTATTATAATAAGACGTGTGGCTCGACCCATGCCCTGAGATAGGAGTCTCATTTGGTTTTATGCTTTTAAATCTTTTGAGTGGAAAATTCCAACAATTTTGCCTTTAGTATCAGCCACTTCATAAAGTGCGTTTCCTATTCCGCGTACTACTCTACACTTGAGATATTTTGGGCAGAATTTAGCGTTAATTTTCTTGCTCGCATCACTTTGTACGAAGTTCTTCCGATAAATTTCTTGACCTGGTTGAAACTTTTTATTTGACGATCTAAGATTATAATTCTTTGCATGTTTGTCAAACGCTAATTTAAGGTGATCCTTCAGTTGATCTTGAATCAACCCAATGCGATCGGCTTTACTCACTGCTTGAAACTCTGGGTCATTCAGAAGCTCCAAGTTTTGTAACAATGGATACCAGCTGGCATGCGTAATCATTTGTGTCCCAAATAATGAGAAATAAGGGGTTTTTGACGTCGACTGATGAACTGCAGTGCAAAGAGATTGTTGGATTTCGGGAATATATTTATCCCATTCTCTATGATCCTTTTTAATATAAGAGCGTATTCCTGATAGAATTGATTGATTTACCCGTTCTGACGCATTAGCCTGAGGCGAGTATAGAGCTGTCTTTATGTGCCGTATTCCATGCTTGGCAAGGTGTTGTTGAAACTGAGCAGACACAAATTGTTTGCCATTATCTGATTGGATAAACTGTGGCACTCCGAAAACACTATACACATTTTGGCTCAGAAAGTTAATGACTGTTTGTGTATTTGCTTTTGGAATAGGCTTTAAAAGCACAAATTTTGTAACATGATCTAATAACACGAAAAGATATGTATTTCCCTGCTTTGATCTCACATAAGGCCCCATAAAATCTATATAAAGCTTTTGGAATGGCCTTTCAAACGCAATGTGGGTGGCCATTGGTGGTTTTATGATCTTATTTGTTTTTTTGCTTTCTTTACACACAACGCATTGTGATATAAATTCTTTAACATCCTTTGCCATACTCGGCCAAAAATAATAATTTCTCAACCTTGACAATGTTTTAGCTAAGCCGCCATGACTACAGTTGGGTGGAACGTGAGCCTTTCGGATAAGTTCAGGAGCGAGACTAGGTGGTATCCAAAGTCGCCATTGAAGGTCTGTTTTATCAACGTCACCGTCAGCTGGGAAAAACTTTTTGTAAATCCGTTTTTCTTGGATTTTAATGTCTAGGTATTGGTTTGAGTTTTGTTCAATTTTGTAAATTAAAGAACTATATTCTTTGCTCTTAAAATCATCGGATTCAAGGTCTATTGCCAAATCATTTGGGTCTTCAGCAACAATGCTGTCAACAAAAGCTCGCGACAGCGCGTCAGGCACGACATTGGCTGAACCTTTTCTGTGTTCAATTTCGAAATCGAATGCCTGCAGCTTAAGGGACCATCTAGCCAATCGACCGCTCAGATCTTTAAGAGTCATTAGCCATTTAAGGCTAGAATGGTCAGTAATGACCCGAAAGTGTGACCCTTCAATATATGGCCGGAACTTTTTAATGGC
The DNA here is from genome assembly GCA_963931855.1 of Philhelius festivus. Taxonomy (NCBI): domain Eukaryota; kingdom Metazoa; phylum Arthropoda; class Insecta; order Diptera; family Syrphidae; genus Philhelius; species Philhelius festivus. The sequence goes on along the minus strand of CAWVOZ010000089.1, from coordinate 73,917 downwards.
CAAAATAGCTGCAAGGCACTCTTTTTCAGTGACTGTATAATTGGATTGACATGGGTTCAATTTTTGCGAATAAAATGCTATGGGTTGCTCTTCGTTTTCATTATTAATTTGGAACAAAACAGCTCCGACACCTTGATCTGATGCATCGCACTGCACCGAAAACATTTTATCATAATCAGGCTTGTTCAATAATGGAGCCGTTGATAGCGCTGTCTTGAGTTCCTCAAAAGCTACTAAAGCTTCAGAAGACATTTCAAATTTTTTGTTGCTCTTCTTGAGCATATCAGTTATTGGGGCTGCGAGACTGGCAAAGTTTTTAATAAATCTACGATACCAGCCGCACATACCTAAGAATCTACGGACCTGTTTCACACTGTTTGGAATCGGAAAATCGTTTATACCTTGAACCTTTCCTGGGTCAGGTTGGAGGTGACCGTTACCAACTATATACCCAAGGAATTTTAGTTCACGTTGGCAAAATTTCGATTTTTCAACATTTATTGTAAGATTCGCATGTCTAAGGCATTGAGCTACAGTTTCCAGTCGACGAAGATGGGTTTCGAAGTCCGCAGAGATGACAAGAAGGTCGTCTATATAGACGAAAACATATTCCCTAAGTGCTGATGGAATAACTTTGTCCATTACGCGACACATCCTTGCCGGAGCATTACATGTACCGAACGGCATGACAGTAAATTGCATCAATGGTCTTCCTGGCACAGTAAATGCTGTTTTCTCCCGCGACTTCTCATCAAGCGGAATTTGCCAGTATGCGTCTTTAAGATCGATGCTGGATATAAAATAAGTATCGCCAAGGCGACTTAGTATGGAATCAATGTTATGGATAGGATTGGCATCTTTCTTTGTTAGGGCATTGACTTTCCGATAATCAATGCATAATCGGTTTTTTCCGGGTTTTCTTACAAGTACGACCGGTGATGACCACGGGCTTTGGCTTTCTTCGATTACACCTAAAGCCATCATCCGATCGATTTCCTCATTAATGAGCGATTGAATAACAGGTGAAACAGGATAACTCCGTTGTTTTACCGGGTCTGCGCTACCTGTGTCTATAACGTGGGTGTCAACATTAGTTTTCCCTAGTCCTAACTTAGAAAAGGAAGGGAATATTTCTATTATATTTTTTAATGCCTTTTCCTGGTCAGCAGTCAAGTCATGTTTGGTCTTAGGGTCATAATCAACAATTTCGGAAATAAGTTTTGGACAAATCTGGAACTCTATCCAAAAGTCAATGCCTAGATATAACGGTTGGGTAAGAGTTGGAACAAGATATAGATCGATTCTGCGACAAGTGTTATTATAGCTCATTGCAATATTTACTCTTCCTACTATGCGTTGTTTGCTTCCATCGGCTGTTTTTATTCCCGATTTGAAGTCTATAACTTTTAGCTTGTTTCGTTTAACAAAATCTCCACAACCTGTGCCTAGACAAGAAATAGACGCACCACTGTCGAGGAGTCCCTTGACATCCTCGTTACCAATACGCACTGTGGCATAGGGCCGACGATCATGTTCATCTATAAATTGTGACGAGTCTATTAATTTTGAAAAAAAACGTCTCTTCTTTTTCCTAAGTGAAGTTTTGTTTGGTTTTTTAAAAGGGTCAACTATGTTGAATTCTTCAACTGAAAATATTTTTGCTCTTAATTCATTATATCGCTTGAGTCTTTCTTCGTAAGTTTTATATGGGTTAATTTTGTTACTTTTCAATCCAGAGGTCGTGACCACTGTTGGTTGGTTTGGAGAACAGTGTGATTCCTCCGAATTTATGGCAATTCTTACTGTTTTTGAACCGGGTTTGGATTGGTCAGAAACGAGCGAGACTCCCCGGAGTACTTCTCGCTCACCTTCCGGTTTTCCGCCTGTGGGTTACATGTCGGGCAATGCGGAGTCGTATATCCATCCAATCCACATCTATAACAGAATAATTTTCTTTCTAGGGATGGACAATTCATGAAGTTATGTCCTTCTTTTTTACAGTTGAAGCATACTCGATTCCGTGCAGGAATGTTTTTGTTATCAATGGCACTTATATCATCCTCGTGATAAAAATCTGGTTTATCTAATTCATGAACGTTTCGTTGATATCCGGTCTGATTATATCGGAGACGATATGCATCTCTGGATGTCAACATTCTTTCAGTCTTCTTGCATTCGTCGCGCAAGTGTTCGAGTGAGTATATCGACATGGGATAGATATACTGCATCAGGCGATTGTTTATATTGCTTTTTACGATTTTTAATAGATCGTTCTCTCGCATTCGTTCTCGCAAACGGTTTCGGAGATCTAGAATGGCATTGAAGTAATCATCGAAGGACTCATTTGGTAACTGGCGTCGTTCCATTATTTGTTTAATGACTTCAAAGTCAGTTTCATGACTGCGATATTTTTTAAGTATGGCACTACGCAACTCCTGCCATTCCAGACGGGGATTATCCTGCAAGTACTGCCAAAACCAGGTTTGAGCTTTTTCCTTCAAGAGGAGATGAAAGTTTTTGACAATTTCGGACCAAGGCATTTGATAATTTTCTTTTAGAGTCTCTACTCGAAATATAAAGTCTTCAATCGACATCGACTTATCAGTTCCGTCAAATTTAATTCCCCAACGATCAAGATCAAATTTATTCTTAGATTGATAAAAAAAATTGGCATTAAGGTAGGGATCTTGATTAAATGGCAAGCCAGAGCAGTTGTTGTTGGTGTTGGATGTGGAAGAGGAATTTAAATTACCGGTAGTCGGATGAAGATTGTTTGTACGAGGCGGTAATTCTGAGTGAGGATTAATCTGTCCATCCACTGTAGATGGAGCATTGGCCTGGAAACTAAAATTATTTCTTGTCTGGGATGTTTCAATTTGGTTATTACTATTTCTTTTGGCTCGTCTGTGGTTGTTTGGTTTTTGACCAGCTACCTGTTTATTTTGGACCATATTTCTTACAGTGGGTAAAACTGTCTGTTCAATGCTATCTGTGAGTGCTTCATTAAGAGATAGTAAAAGCTGTGCATGCAAGTTTTTTAAGCCTTGTTGCAAAACATTGGATACATAGCTTTTTAATGACTCATTTTGTGGATTATTTTGAATTTGTGGGTTTTCTCCATTTATTGCGAAACTTATTTCTTCACGCTCTATCAAGTTAGCTAGCTGTTCGACATTATTTTCTATTTCTGGCTCTATGTTAAAGTCTCGAACAGACTCTACTGGGTCGGGTAAGTTCAAATTATTTCCCTCTGCCATCTTATCTACCACTACTTTCACTGGCGTATGTCTTACTCGAGGGTTTGATCTAAATGGTGAGTTATGATTTTGATTTCTACCAAAATTTGGTTTATATCTATTTCCGGAACGTGTAGTTCCACTTGTACCCTTGTCCTTCTTTTTTGGGATTGCACCATTACTTTGATTAGGTATATTACCTTGAACGTCTGACATAATACGCTAACCTGTCTCGGATAATATCGCTGAATTTTGAACTGAATCAAGAGTTTTTTTTTTTTTTTTTTTTTTTTTTTTTTTTATTTACACAGAAAAATAGGTTTAAGATTCTTTTTCTATTGGGTTGCTGTTTATAATAACAATTGTACTTTATTTATATTGTTGGGTGTTTATATTCATTTATATCGGGGAAAGATAAGAGACAAAACCGGATTCTGCACATGGAACATGTGACTAGATCTTGTGCTTTGCTGAGCGACAATTTTTTTTTTCTCGAAAATAAGTTGCGGAAAGAGAAGCGACAAGCTCATCTTCCACTGCAACTCAAAACAAAAACGAAGCTGGATTTTCCTTATCACCATTTTTTCTCTAAATCATCAGTGATGAAAACTAAAACGTCTTTTATTTTACTATGGAATTAATTGACCGGTTCTAAGGAAAACCACTAACTTATACGTAAACGGAATCAACTGAATAATTGTATGTCGCACTGATTGGTTTCTGTTCCTTTTGAACTATAAACGCTTTTCGGCAACACATTACTTTTTAAAACATAAATACTAAACTCTATCTGTCAAAGCAAGCTTTGATAAAAACAGGCCTAGTCGTTGGGCGCCAAATTATTTTGTGAAGGTTGGAAGTAAGGTTTTATTTTCCTTGTATATCAGCAGGTGGCACGCTTGTCGACGCACGGCTTCACTCGTCGGATGGGGGGGAATCTTGCTGAATTATACCCTCAAAAATAAATAAAATATTCGTGCCATTCTCACAAAAAACTTTACAATACACGTAAAAACAATCGAAAAGACTAAAATCGTCTCACTCTGCACAAAACCAAGAATGATGAAATGAACACAACAGGTGTTTTGTTGCGCTAGCAATAGCTATGTGGCAACCCTTATCCTGCAGCGGTCTATGCTGCCACCATACTACACATGCCAAAAGTGAATGATAGTGTAGCCCCTTTTCCCTCTCATGTCACATATTCCTCGTACCTACCCAATCCCTATCTCTTACCTTTCCCCTTTAATCTTTTAATCTAAAAAATCCATTATTAACAAATAATGATTAACATTAAAGTTTCCATTTCAAAATCCATTATATTTAAATTCGTAAATTAAGGTTCGTACATAATTACATTCTAATAATATAAACAAAAGAAAATCAAAATACTCGTAAGTCTAAAAAAAATTAACATTTCATGTTCAAGTTCTAAGTACTAATAAGATAAGAAGATCATTATCTCTACTGGGTTTGCAGATAACTCAAATTGGAGCAAATAAATGAGTAACAGACTTGTCTCAATAAACACTCGTTCATTTTATTCTTTCCTAGCACAAAAAAAAATTACACTCAATGTCAGGTACAATGTATTATTATTTTTTTTTTTTTATAAGTGAGAAAAGAGTGAGTGCAACTCAGTCTGCACAGAATTGAGTGAATTCTTCTCTCTTTACATATGACGAATGCGTATCTTCATAAATTTTAACTCATAAATTTTGATTTTGATCTTTAAGCAAATTAAATTCTCAACACAAATAATATTTTAACATAATTTCGTGACAGGGTGTCTCAATTGAAGTTAAACATAAAGGAATTTTTTTATGAGAATGTAAATTTTAATGCAATATAGGAGTGATAAAAAAGTGGAAGATTTTACGTAGACATTTACCCATACCTCTAACTCAAATAAAAATAATAATCAATTGATTTCAAATTACTCACTTGTTGTGTCGAGGATCCATCCAACGTTGTGCGCACAATGATTGATGTAGATTCTCTTATCAGTTATTCGTTTTTTTGTTTTTATTTGTTTTTCGTAAGGATTTAAAATAATTTTTTTCTTTTTATATGATTTGATTTAAGTTATGGGGATTGGCAAATAGGGTATTCTTTTTTTTTTTCTCTCTTTTTGACTAATTGGACATTATTGATTTCTACTTTTTTCCACTCTCATACTCTATATTCTTAATAATAAATAATAATTCCTTTTGTTGTACACTTTATCATCAAAATCAAATGTCACGTGTCTTGAACTTTAGTTTTAATTTATCGACTATATTAACTATAAATTCAGTAATAAACTATTTTTTTTTTTTCAATTTTTCTGTTTTAGCTTGTCTGTTTTTTTTTCACTTTTTTCTCTCTGTTTTTTAATTTAAGTTAGGAAAATTGAGGTTAAACTTTTCCGGACAGCACATTTCGACGATATGGCAAGGTTGAGTTTATGGAGGGTTTTGTCTTATTGTGGACCTCGGGTGCTTCAAGCATTGTACTATATGGTACTATGGGCGTAAATTTCAACGTGATGGCAAGAGTTACAATCTTCAGAGCTTTCTTACAGCTGAGTCGTAATGATGCTAACGATGGCTGTAAATCTGGTTGGTAACGTCTTGCTCCTAGACCACGGTGGCGATAGAAAAAAGCACCAGAGTACGTATACGAGTAAGACTTAAAATCTCTGCACGTGATGACTCTCTAGAGATTTTGATTTCTCAATCGCTTCTCGTTTTATACAATATTTATTACAAGAAAAATATTTAAAAAACTACAATGGATGTACAGTTCTTAGGTACATGTACAATTTGGACATCCGATCACCACACGAGTATTATCCCAATTCCAATCACGATTTTTCCAATTAAATACCTTACATCAATGTGCTGTATTATATTAAATATTTAGACTATTCACAAGTCACGGGGGCTGCTAGTTGGACCGTCTGTGTCGAGAGTAAGTAAGCAAGAGAAAGATCGTGATCGGAAATTGGTTAATCAAAATGCCCATTTGTCGATCTTCGAAAACAATTTGTACAATCGGTTCAGTGGTTCTTTCGAACTAGAAATATTCATGGTCTATTTACATCGATCGTGGTGAAAAAAAATGACTATGTATGTTGTAGCGTAGTTTTGAAGGGTTTCATAAATAATTTCATTACAAAATTTTAATAAATGCTAGAAAATCCCCCATTCTTCCTGATACAGTTGTTGATATTAATGAATGTGAATTATTAGATGAATGATAGTTTTATTTAAAAACGCACTAGTTTAAACCTTAGTTATACGTTAATTATAAGCTTTTTTGCTTTTCAACTGAAGTTCCAGTCGTTGATTTTAGGATTAGTGGTTGTGAAAATGAAACTTCAGAAGCAAATTAATGTCTTTAGGACCTTATTTCAAGCTCTATATTTAACGACAACTGATATATTTATAAAAAATTCAATTAAACCAATTGTTATTTGTCAAAACCGGATGATATACAAGTATTCTGGTTTAATTCTGAAAAACGAAGGGTTCATTCGAATCTGATATATTTGATCCTTTGGGTTTTAAGATTCAAGTCCTGATATTAAGGTATTGAGTAATCTATACTCTGTCCAACAAAATTTGTCAGTACAGGGAAGATAGGACGTTTGTCTCTCATTCTGGTTGCATTGCCATGCATAAGTGTGTCGCCTTTTAAAGCTCTCACAGGGATTCCGTAGTTTATATTATAAATCGCCGCAAATGAGAGTAAAAAACGAGTAGAGCTACCGTCTGCCGATTCAAAACGACTGAAAACAATATTCAATTTACATTTTCCCACAACGCCAAGCGGTAAGATAATAGGCGCGTTTTTTTTAAGTTGAAAAGCAATACGACAACACTCAACATACTCATCTTCTTAAAATGTGTTCTCAAAAGCTTCAAATCCCCAAAGCTCCTTAATAAAAACCACTGAAAAAGCTCCTTGCTTGCAATTGAGAATGATAATGGTAACTCTGTTTTGATGTAGATAAAGAGCGCACGATCGTATTGGAGTGACACTTGACACTCTTGACAGTATCTCATCAGCAGTGGGATACGACGGTCATGTTGGGGTGTATAACTTTTTGCAAAGAATTACAACAACAATTCCTTAAGAAAAGTCAGTGGCTTGCTCTTTTTTTACTGTCATTTTTCCTAACGCATTGTAGTGAGGGTGCATCAGGCGCCACTGCTTTAGAAAAAGCTCTCCCATAAGGCCTGTACTGACAATTTTTGTTGGACAGAGTAAAGTTTCTGACTATTAACGTTTATGAATTTTACTGCCCATATTTACTAACTAATCTGTTGGGTACACTTTGATTCTGAAGAAGGGGGTGGATCGTTAGGTAACGATGAATTCTGAAATGAAACCTAAAGCTAAAACAAAAGTGTGATTCTTCCGAGCCACTTTCGAAAATAAAGGGTGGTTAAATTTTAAGGGCCGATGTTGATGTTGAATAAAACACAAATTATTTAGGAAATTAGTGTCACTTCTTTTTATTATGACAATATGGTATGGTTCAATTATGTATGGAACAAAATATCGGCCAAATATCGGCACAACTCCATCCGATGGTCCAAATTTTCGATGACGCTGAGGTATAATTGAGGTTCTATGCCGTTATGTGCCGAATTATCTCATTCTTTAGCTCTTAAATTGTTGCTGGCTTATCGACGTACACCTTTTCTTTCAAATCACCCCAAAGAAAGAAAGAATTGGCGGCCAATTGACATCGCCACCACGTGAGATACCACGGCCATTGAATTTGTCGCGCAAAAGAGCCATTGTTTCGTTAGCTGTGTGGCAAGTGGCACCGTCCTATTGAAACCACATATCGTCCACATCCATATCTTCCAATTCGGGCCATAAAAAGTTCGTTATCATCTCACGATAGCGAACACTATTCACAGTAACTGCCTGACCGGCCTCATTTTGGAAAAAATACGGCCCGATGATGTCGCCAGCCCATAAACCGCACCAAACAGTCATTCTTTGTGGGTGCATTTGTTTTTCGACAATCACTTTTGGATTATCATTCGCCCAAATGCGGCGAATCCACTGAGGTGAAAATGTGCCTCATCACTGAAGAGGCAACAACATCGGCCCTTAAAATTTAACCACCCTTTATGACAGCAGAAGTCACTAGTTCCAGCTAGGCAGATGATTATTGATAACTTTACGTGAGGTGCTTCTGAGGGAGGAAAGATTTTCAATATTAGCCAGGCTGCTGAAAAAAATAAAATGGCTCGCACGAACTTGCTTCTATGTAAAAGACTAAGAATTTAAAAAATGAATGTTATCAGAGAAAAACTGTTCATAAGCATAAAATTAATTTTTTAAATGGCTAAGACACCTCCTTTAGTAATTGGAGCTAAAAACAGGTGATTTAAGCAAATATTAGCTTATGCAAATAATAAAAAATAATAAGCTTTTGTATACAATTTTTTTTTTTAATTTTTTAAGAAAAAATTTTGGTATGCCAACTAAAAGTTTGTATTGCTGTACGAATAAAAATTAAATTTACAAAAAATATTGAGCCGTTTTTAAAATATAAAAAAATATTTTTTTTTTTAAGTCCGAAAATTTTTTTTTGAAAAAAAAAAGTATTTATAAAATTTCGAAGAAGAATCGTATGGCAGGTACCGTTATTTTTGGTCTTAAAAAAACAGAAAAAAACGTGTGGGGCGAAAAATTTAAGAACAATATATACCAAATTTCACGAAAATCGGCCGAGTCGCGTAGGCTGTAGTCGAACAGACAGATAGACAGATTTTTTTTACGAACGCATAACTTGCCTTATAGTACCTATAAGTCGCAAGTAAAATTGGTGGAGAAGAGATTACAGCTTTTATCCGGATAATAAATTATGGGGATTGAGTTTTTCGGCCTGCTGTTCTAAGGTAAAGCAAGGGCTTATACTACGGGACCTTGGGTTGTGTATGTATATTGAGCTCTCTATCACATAAAATAGCGAGGTCGTGAATTGACTCAGCGGTGGATACGAGTTAATAATGGAGAAGGCAGAAACGGGGAGTAGATTGGGTGCTTTTAGTGAAAAAATGATATAATGACATTTTTAAATATTTAACTCTAAGAAAATTTTTAGGCACCAGACAGAGAAACTGTCGAGATCAAGCTGTAGAATGGTGGACTCATGTAAGGAAGAAATGGCCTTGAAAAACTTGGCATCGTCGGTCGGTGTACAGTAAGATATGAGTATATTTGGTGACCATTTTAATATCGTTAATAGTAAGAATAAAAAGTAGAGGTCCTTAGTAGCTGCCTTGTAGGTCCCCGGAGGTAGCTAAGAAATTATTCAGAAAAGGAAGATCTGAAACAAAGTTTGTAGTAACGGTTTTTCAGGTAAGAAGGAATCCATCTTAAGAAGATATGCTCAATCCCAAGGGTGGAGAGTTTGAAAAGAAAAGGTTTATCGAGGCTGAGAGGCTAAAGAATAGGAATTCAACTAGGTTAGTCATTTGACGAAGCCATGTTGTCTAGTGGATTTGAGAGACTTACAACAAAAAACCTAAAATTTCGTACAAATTGCTTTCAAAGAATTTGGGAAACTGTGAAAGTTTAGCAATTTAATGATAGTTTGTAACTTCACACTTAGGGCCCTTTTTATGTATTGGGGTTATTAAAGAGGCCTTGTATAACTGAAGTTATACAAAGACAATTTTGAGAGGGGAAGAGAGAGCTTTTAAGAGCATTTTTTGAGAATTATGGCGGGAATAATATATGGGCCAGGAACTTTCTCATCATTGAGTTGATTTTGCTTATTTTCGAAGAGAAATGCCTCAACAGATAGATACACTGGTGTTTTTGTAATGGAGATTGAATGTGGTGATACCTTTTTACTTCGAGCACACAATACTGAGTCATTCGGTATTCCAGCATGTGTTCAAGACTTTTCGGCATTAGGGATTCTGGCATTCAGGATCTCTGCATTCGGGATTTTGTCCCTTTTTAAAAAAATTATAGAATACTTTCGAACCTAACCAAGTTTTGATTATGAACTTTTTCAAAGCATTTAAACTATTGTGATATATGTGAATTATCACCCCCTCAATTTGAATTTTTTTTACGAACAAATGTTTTTATTTATACAACTTTTAAGCCTCATCTGAAACCTCATAATATTAATAAAAACCACTTTTAAGGCTAATCTTTCAAATAAAACTTAAAAATCTTTGTGTCAAGTGAATAAAATTGACTAACTAAGTTATTCAACCATAATCAATTCCCATAATTTTATATAAAAAAAAAAATCCAATGAAAAATCAACTTAATTTCAACCCCAAACTCACATACATATTCATTAGTTTAGACTTTCCAAGAATATTCCCGATCTGTCACAAAAATTCCCCTGGTTCCATCTGTTTTCATAATGAATGTCAATATTTTATTCCAAGAAACCAAGGGTTAATCCATTTAAATTATTTAACCATTATTTTTCCATCAAAAATTTCAACCCCCAAGAAAACCCGGGTAGATATAAATTCGTATTCGTATTACAAGACTTAACAAGATGGACAGTTTTTTTTTTTTGTTGAACATCCCACACCAATTTTTTGTCGGCAAAACCATAAAGTTATATAATTAAACAGTCTTTCAAACACAAAATGGTGTCGTTGGCAGTGTTGAAAGTAGGATGGCGTGGTTAGCGCAGAAAACCTGCAACTTGGCACAAACTTATAAGGCTGTCTTTTCCAATTAGTTTTCTTTTATGTGAGCTTTGGGGTGTAGGTTTTCTCCATTAAGTTAGGTACATCTTCTAGAATCTTGGGTCTTTATTTAAATTCTAAAAAGCCAAATGGCTTCAATTTGACTATCAGGAGGCTAAGAGATTCAAGTCTAAAATGTCATGTTTTGGTTATTTGTTGTTGTTGGTGGAATCAGAGTCTTTTCTTTCATCATCATCGTTCTTACGTGATTGGTTGAGCGGTGGTTGGTGGCGGTGGTGAGGAAAACTCATTAATCTTGACCTTACTACGACATCAGTGAGGGAAATTTGAATATACCACAGCCAGAACTTAAAATAATGTTGATGGCAACTGACGATGTACAGTGGAGCAACTCAATTGAAATAATTGACAAATTTTGGAAATAAATATTCACTATGGGATGAGCTTCTCGTGATAAATAATTAATTGAACTGAAAACTTGGTCCACATAACAAAACTTAACATGACATGAATAACACTCATTTGTAGCCATAAGAATAAGGAATTTATTAAAATACTGATAGCATCATAGTTCGATCTGCTAAAAATAGGGAAAATCAGAAAATTTCTTCTTAGAACATATTGAAATTGGATAGACAAAAAACCGATAGAGATGGAAAAAATCCATCCAACTGAAGACTTGACAATATGGAGGTAATAGAACTTTATCTGAGCAGGAAAAAAACGTGTAAAACACATTGTCTTACCGTTGTCAGCAGCGTTACCACTTCCGGAAAAAAAGTCGAGTTAAATTTGAAGGAAAAAGTGAAATAAATTGAAAAAAAAAATGGAAGTATATTTCAAAATGACTTTTCACTTGCAATTAGAAAAAAAATTAAAACGATTCCGTCTGTTTGTAGGTCTGTACCTTAATCTGCAGCCTAGAGAAGCATACAGCCATTAAGAAATGTCTTACATATATATTTCGAAAACGGCTCTAATAAATGATTTTGAAAAAATTATGTGTAGACCATAGCAACAATGGTCAAAAATGTGTTTTAAAGAGTATCTGTCATAGAACCTTTTTTTTTTTATTTTCGACTTTCCATTTCCGACACAATCGAATTCGTTTTTGATTTTTAAATAGTATTGTATACAAAAAATTTGTTTCTTTAACATTTTTATTAAATATTTACAACTGTCATTCCATTTTTATTATTTTAAATAAATTTCGTATATAAGGAATTATAACATTGAAATTACTACTTATAAGTAGTTAAAAAAATTTAATTTAAGAAAAAACAACTACAAAAGTTTTTAAATTAAAAAAAAAAGAAGAAGATTTACTTCAATTGACGTAAAGTGGAAGCACTGGTTGTGAGTATTTAAAAATAAGCTGTTATTATTGCACCAGTCAAACAAATCTGTGAAGATTTTCTTGTATAATCCGAGTTAATTGATCGAAATATTTATACGTCATCACTCATCAGCATACATTAAATTTTGGACCGATTTGGACATCTGCATCCGCAATATCTTTGCTTCAAACTTACCACTGGAGCTTGTCTGTGTGACAAGAACTCAAAAAATATTTCTTTTCAAGCCCCATGCATTTTTGAATAATAAATTATTTTCTACCGATTTCATGGTTTGCGGTGAAAAGAAAATCTGATCCACAAGCCTCTGTGAAAGGAGGAATAATTATTGCTATGAAATGTATTGTTCATAGCTTTAATTTTTTTAGTTCATAAGTCACTAGGTAACTTTGAATTGAATTTTTTTTAAATCTTAAGTCATTTTTTTTTTTATTCATAAGTCACCCGCTAGCTTGTGAATTAAAGCCAACCTTAAGCTAAAAAGTGACTAAAGCTTTTGCAACCCTGTTTCCACCTAGAATAGCTGATCAGGGGATGGTCACTGCATTACTCTGTACAGAGTAGTCTTATAGAATGTGTCTAGCGTAAAAATGTTTTTTTTTAAGCATTAAGACACTTTTTAAGATTTTAAGATTTTTAAGATTTAAGATTTATTTCCATTTCATGTTTACAATTATTGTCTTAGCAAAATAAATTTTAATTATAATGATTAATAGCGTAGAGTTAACAATAATTATTTAATTATATTTTGTACAGAAAGTATTAACAAATTCGTTATTTAAAGGTTAACAGTATTTAATTATACATAATGTATTATAAAAATCATTACTCATTAAATTATAATTATGAAAACTATAGAAAACAAAAGAGTGTTGGACCATGAATTATAAAATGAAATGGTATCATGCACTTTGTGGTACGGATACCAGTGTAAAGTGCGTTTTCATTAGATATACTTTTAATTTAGATGAAAAACCGCGTCGAAGCTATTGCTGTAAGAGAGTGAGAGAACATTACAAAAAAAAAAAAGAGATATATTTGCATCAGATGGAGATTTTAGGATTGGGCAAGGAATATGTGAGAGAGAATATGAATTTATAATGAGATATGAATTTAAAATTATGGATGGCAATTAATTTAAATAAAGCAAGTAATACTATCTTTTTTATGGTTTATGTTGTCGTGGTATAAGAGGTCAAGCTACTACACGCATTAAGTCTTCCACATCTGATTTAGAAAAGAGCCAAACTCTAAGATTTTTCAAGAACCTGTGGCATTGGCCATTGCTGTTGCACATATCTGCTGGAAGTTTATTATATATAAATGGAGCTATGACAGTACAGAAGCGTCTAAGATGTTCTGTTCTAGTTCTTTGGATAGTCACAGTAGAAGCTGATGATCTCAACGAGCGATTTATGGCATTTCTTCTTACTGTATTGTGACCACCCCGCAGATAGAACAGTCTCAATACCTTATAAACATACAGATGCCGAAGTGGTAATATATTGAGCGATTTAAACAACGGAAAAGATGGTTCCCATCTAGGTTTGTGAAGCATTACTCTAATGATCTTCTTCTGGGCTGTGATTAAAGGCTGCAGATTGCTGATAAATGCACTACCCCAGCAGGAAATACCATATTCTAAGCGAGAGTTAGCTAATGCATAGTAAATAGATGTTAGTAGGTTTGCTGGTACTATTTTTCGCAAGAGAAAGATTTTGTTCAAAACAATATACATATTTTTTTTAACACTCATAATGTGTGACTTCCAGTTCAGTTTTGAGTCTAGTATTATGCCAAGGTATTTAAATTCTGTTACACATTCAAGTGGCATGCAAGAAACGGTACAACTAGAATGATCACAGCTTGCGTCATGAAGACCAACATTTTCAATAAAAATCTCATTTGACAAGGAAAAATGCATAATCTTGGATTTGCTACTCAGCACCATCTGATGATACTTAAACCAGTTTGCCAAAATAGATAGATCGCTATTCATTGAGGCTTTTATTCTATCAACAGAAGGAGCAGCATACGAAAGGGCTAAGTCATCAGCAAAAGCAACCATATTTCCTTTCAAAGGCAACTGAAAAATTGAATTTATATAAACAATAAAAAGTAAAGGCCCGAGCACTGATCCTTGGGGGACGCCTACACATGCACTATTGATCGAATCACTCATAGTTGTACCGATTCGCACATGCTGGGACCTGTTTTGAAGATAGGATGAGAACCAATTTAAAATGTTACTTCTGAATCCATATCTGTAGAGTTTATTTAAAAGAAGTTTATGGTCGACTAAGTCAAATGCTTTCGTTAGATCAAGAAACAGAGCACCAGATTTATTTGATTTATCAAGTTCATTATTGATGCTTTCCAAGAGAGTCACTACTGCATCTTCGGTAGACTTACCCTTCATGAATCCAAATTGCGAAGAGCTGAGAACTCTATATTTACCAAGAAACTTAAGCATTCTTTTAGTTATTAATTTTTCAAAGATTTTTGAGAAAACAGATAGCAACGAAATTGGTCTGTAGTTATTAGGGTCTGTTTTGTCACCTTTTTTATGTATCGGGATAATAATTGCAGTTTTAAGGCATTCTGGGAATACCCCACTTTCAAAGCTTAAGTTGACAATATATGATAAGGGCCTTGTTATAAAATCATGTATTTTTTTTATTACTATGCTGCTTAAGCCATCTATTCCAAAGGAAGTTTTTGATTTCAAGTTAGCAATCACATGAGCTACTTCATTTTCGGTAACCGCACTAAAAAAGAAAGAAGACAAAACTAGATCATCATTTGTATGTTCTAGGTAAATATTTTCGATGTTTGAGGAAATTGGTGTATGATTTTTAACTACATCTTTGAAAAACAGATTAAAATTATTTGCAATATCCGCATCTCTTTCTGAAACCGTATTTTCTGAAAACTCTATGCATTTAAGTTCATTGCCGCCATTTTGTTTTCCTAAAAGATTGTTAATGATGTTCCATTGCTGTTTTGGATTAAACCTACTATCGTTAAATTTTTTCTTGTAGTATGCTTCTTTTTGTTTACTAATTCCATCGAGGATATCTTTCTGCATACTTTTGTAGGCGATCTTTATATTAGGTAGATGTAATTTACCTTTGTTCTTAATATAGAATTCATTTTTAGCATTGATTTTTTGGCACAAGTGGTCAGTCATCCATGGTTTAATTTTTTTGTACTTTCGCTTTTGTTTTATGGATTTACTAGAAGAAACATGACCAGATAAAATGTCAATAAAATTCCGAAAAGCGTCTGAAGGACAGTTACAGCTATAGACAGAATTCCAACTTTCAGCGGCGAGACAATCATTAAGCAACGTGTAGTTTGTAAGGACGGCCAAAATTTCACAAAACTACATATAAATTTAATTAAAACGCAGGTTAACTTTTACATTTGATTTATTCTGCGACCTTAAAGTGACAAACTCTGGCAAAGGAATAAATAATTTTATATTGGACTCGAGTTGCTATGCGGCAAATGTTACAACTATTACAAATACATACATATATGTGAAACTTAAATGTTATTTAGAATATTAAGTATATAATAGATCGTTCGACTTTACAGTTTTATTAGAAGTGTTTGTATGTGAATTTATGTGTCTTTAGTGAATGTTTATAATTATAAAATGTGCATGAATCCAGTGTTGTTATACAGAATGCCTACAGTTCGGCCATACCTGACATATAATCGCCTCGATTATTATCATATACATAGAAATACTTTATATGTTGAATGTTTTTTTTTTTTTTTTTGTTTTCGAACACAATTTAGGTTTTTATTATCATTTTGTCGCGAATATTTTTAGATAACATATCATTCTTTAATTATGCGAATGCACAATGTGTTATTACATTTAAAATTACATATATAGTTAATATTTTTCCTTTGAAGTTATTATGCCTTACAATTTAAAATTTGAAATAAACGATACAAAATTTATATGTACATAAATATCTTTTCATGCTGTCACAATCAGGTTCAAATCTTCTTATAATCCTGAAACGTAGAGTTTCATATTACATGGAGAACAAACTCCTTTATAAGGTATACGAGAAATTTGCATACCATCAATATCTTTGACTATATACCTGTCATTATCTAATATTTTAACGATTTCGTAGGGACCCCGATATTTAGCTAACAACTTTTTGTTTACACCTGGGGTAGTATCAATATTTTTTAACATAACGAAATCACCAATTCGATAAACATGGGGTTTTTTATGCTTTTTATCATAGTATTGTTTATTGTAGGATTGAAGATTTTGTATGGTTTGGGAAGCTTCTTCTCGAGCCTGAACCAAATCAACGCGAAGTTTGTCATCAAAGTTGGATTTCTGCAGATGCTCAAATATTTCATCGCAAACATCGCCCCTCTGACAAACACCAAAGAGCAGCACACTAGGTTGAAATCCAGTACTTTTGTTGACAGTGTTATTTAACGCAAATTCGACTTTCGGCAAGCTCCTTGCCCAGTTACTGGTTGACTCTTCCTCACATTCTTTAGAAAGCATCGGTATGAGAACACGGTTGCATCTTTCAACCTGTCCATTTGACTGTGGGCTCAAGGTTGCAATTTTTATATGTTGAATATTACTACTCAACAAAAAATCATTAAATTCTTGAGAGGTAAAGCAGGTTCCACGATCTGACACAATTATAAGTGGCCGACTATATGCAGCAAAATATGATTTCAAACATTCAACAGCCTCGCAGGTTTTTGTAGTGTTGACAGCGTATAACTTGACAAATTTTGTGAAACCATCTACTACTACGAACAAGTGCTTTTTACCTTTTCGAGTGGACGATAGTGGACCACAGTGATCAACATGCATTACGTCAAAAGGGACTTTCCCTTTTGGAATATTGTGCAGTGTTCCCTCAACTTTACCGGATTTAGGTGAAAAATATATGCATTTTAAACAATTCGCAATATAATTTTTTATCTTTCCTTTCATGTCTGGGAACCAGTACGTTTTATTAAGGTACTCATAGCATTTATCCACCCCAAGGTGACATAGAGATTCATGATGTTTTTGTATAACCTGATGCTCCATTTGAATCGGGACATAAAACCTTATATCGCCATTCATCTTTTTATAAACGAGCCCGTTTACTAAATCAAAATGACTACTTTCTTTAATTTCCAAATCGGAAATTATCTTAGATAAAGTAGGATCTTGTTTTTGGGCAGCAGCTAACGCAAACTCAAATGAATCATTTTCTACAACCATTATGTTGGTGCATCTACTTAAGGCGTCTACGTGTGACATACGCTCTGAAGATCTATGCTGGATTGAGTAGTCATAATCCTGAAGCTCTAACGCCCATCGTGATATTCTTGGATTCAAAAACTGTTTGTTCAAAGTAAGAGCAAGAGATTGACAATCAGTTACAATTTTGAACTGAATGCCTGATAGATAAATTCTATACCTCCTCAATGCATAGATGATTGACAGGGTCTCCAGCTCAAAGCTATGGTATCTTGATTCTGCATCACTTGCTCTTTTTGAAAAATATGAACATGGGTGAAATTTATCATCTTTTTGACGTTGCAAAAGTATAGCACCAAACCCTATACTACTTGCATCGCAATGCAGTTCGGTTTCATTATGTGGACTATAAATTGCTAATATAGGTGCCTCTAATAATTTAGATCTAAGAACTTCAAAGCATTTAAGTTGATCAGGTCCGAAAACAAAAACAGCATCCTTTCGCAAAAGATCATATAAAGGTTTTGCTATTAGAGAAAAGTTCAGAATAAATTTCCTAAAGTACGAACAGAGCCCAATAAAACTTTGAACATTCTTAACACTCTGCGGCACAGGAAATTCGCTTACTGCACGTAGGTTTTCGGAATTTGAACGTATACCACTACAACTCACCGTGTATCCTAAGAACGTCATTTCTTCAAAAACGAATTTGCATTTATCTAAGCGAAGCTCAAGCTGATGTTGGAAAACTAATTGCAGCACTTTCTCAAGACTTTTTAAATGTTGTTCTAGGGTTTCACTTGATATTAGAAGATCGTCCATATATATGAGGACAATACCTTGATCTATTAATTCCTTGAAAATACCATTTATGAATTTTTGGAAAACCGCGGGAGCGTTTTTGAGACCAAATGGCATTTTCAAAAACTCATATTGGCCGAAAGGTGTCACAAACGATGTAAATTTAATACTGTCACTGGCTACACTGACATGGTAAAATCCACTCCGTAAGTCTAAAATAGTAAAATATTTTTTGTTCTCCAGTCTATCGATAAGATCTTCTATCAAGTTCAAAGGATAATTGTTTTTAAGAGTGTGCTTATTTAAGACGCGATAGTCTATGCAAAGACGAAACTCATTGTTTTTCTTTTTTATGAGAACGATTGGAGAAGAGTATGGTGAATTACTTTCACGAATAATATTTCGTTGAATTAAATCATCAAGAATTTTTTTCAATTCTATTTTGTGGGCATAAGGAAGTCTGCGAGGAGTACTGAAGAAAAACTCATCTTTGCTTAATTTAATTTCCATTTTGACTTCGTTTGATAAGCCTGGCTCAGAATTCATTGACTTCTTTGAACAAGCCTCCGAAA
The DNA here is from genome assembly GCA_963931855.1 of Philhelius festivus. Taxonomy (NCBI): domain Eukaryota; kingdom Metazoa; phylum Arthropoda; class Insecta; order Diptera; family Syrphidae; genus Philhelius; species Philhelius festivus. The sequence goes on along the minus strand of CAWVOZ010000089.1, from coordinate 55,011 downwards.
CCATTTTCCTTACACTAAGTTTAATCTCGAATGGTAATTTTTCATTTATATTTATATTTTGTATTGGATAATCATCGCAAGTATCGTCGTCTGAGATATCGATGTTTAGAATTTGATTTTCAAAATTATCATTTAACCCGATTTGTGTGTCATTATCTATTTGAACCAGGTTGTTAACTACATTTACATCAACTATTTTTCTAGTTTTTGTCAATTCCATATTATTTATTTTTAAAAAATCTCTACCTAAGACAACTGGATATTTCATGCTTTCATTACTTACAATAATTAAATTTAATCTAACGGAATTATCTTCAAAATAAATTTGTGAACTTACGCTACCTATTACCTCTAATGGACTGTTGTTTATGCCGGTGAATTTGTTGTCGGCTGCATGCACGGGTTTTGTCAAGAAGGTTGGGACAAAACACTGTTGTATAAAACTTATCGGGCTGCCGGAATCCAAAAGTGTGAGTAAAGATGTAGAATAGCTCGATGTTGAATCTTGATTTTGTTTAAAGCAGTACCTAATGTAATGTTCAAACTTGTTATTATTAGAAACGCAAATAACCTGGCTGCAATCCACCTGATGTTCATCGATTTGGTACTGCTGATCGGGACAATTATGTCCAGTTGTTTCAATCGTACAAACAGCTTGCTTTGTTTGGCAGTCTGCTGCGCGATGTAGATGACTTCCACATTGGAAACATGGACCCCTCGGTCGTCGTGGCTTCGGGCAACTGGTGCTGTAATGACCATTAGCATTGCAATTGAAACACCTTATGTTATTGTTTGCCAAAACCGGTTTTTGTTCTGACGTCGATGGACGAACTCTCGTTGGATATGATGTACTGCTCAACGATGGCATTAGAGCTTTAATTTTTTCATATTTTCTCATAAAGACTTTAAGCTCGTCTAGATCATTGGCTCCATAGAGAATCATCTTGTTTGTTTGCGCATCGGGAATACCATCAATAATGTATTGCAACAAGTCAGTCTCTTCTACTTCCGCAAAAGAAGCAATTTCTTGCATTGAAAAAATATACTGTTGAAAAGATTCATCACGTTTTTTCTTTCGGCTGCGGAGTTGGTTATGTATATCTGCACGTGACACTTTTTTGGAGAATTCTTTTAACAGCGCACACTTAAGTTCTTCCCAATTTTTTATGGAAATTGTTCTTAAAAAGAGCGTTGCCGTTCCACTGAGAAGACGCTTACCGTAAATGAAACGCATTCTAGAATCCCATTCCATGACCTCGGCAGATTCTTCAAACTGATTAACCCATTTTTCAATGGAATAATTGTCGTCGCCACTAAAGTGTTGAATCGATTCTTCAATATCCTTGAAATGGAAAAGGGGAACTTTAGTTTTGGTGGGTTCTTCTATTGATGTTAAATCAGCTAGTTGTTTTTTGAGTCTAGCTATTTCTTGTTTCTTAAGAAGTTGTTGCCGTAGGTTTTCTATTTCTTGATCAAGATTGCATGTGCCATGTTGAATATCATCGTCTGTAATTCCCGTTGAACCAGATGATTCGTCGTCTTCAGCCAATGCGGGAACATGTTGCTCCAGTTCGCCAGGTGGAAGGTTATCCCAGGCTTGTTGGAGACGTAGTAATAGCGATTGTTTCGTACCAGTTGTCACTAATTTAAGGTTATTTAGCTTTTCCTTAAGCTGTTGTACAGTTGCTGTATCCAAAAAAAATTTCACTCTTTCTCTGATGGTACTCTCCATCTTAACACAATTTTTTTTTATATATTGACACTACAATATAAATTTTTAAGTTCACGTGTCCTGTATCCCACTTCTGATCTGTAAGGACGGCCAAAATTTCACAAAACTACATATAAATTTAATTAAAACGCAGGTTAACTTTTACATTTGATTTATTCTGCGACCTTAAAGTGACAAACTCTGGCAAAGGAATAAATAATTTTATATTGGACTCGAGTTGCTATGCGGCAAATGTTACAACTATTACAAATACATACATATATGTGAAACTTAAATGTTATTTAGAATATTAAGTATATAATAGATCGTTCGACTTTGTAGTTTTATTAGAAGTGTTTGTATGTGAATTTATGTGTCTTTAGTGAATGTTTATAATTATAAAATGTGCATGAATCCAGTGTTGTTATACAGAATGCCTACAAGTTTATTTCCTGAAGTAATTGAATACTCGAACTTTCATTTTTTTGTTTACTATTTTTTAATAAGTCCAGGAAAGACACCCCCGTTGCAAAATGATCGCTAACATCCCATTCAAGTAAAAACGAACGCATATTTTCAGAACTTTTGGCACGAACAAAAATATGGTCTATACAGGTCTTACTGTAATCTGTAACTCTTGTTGGCACATTTACAAATGATTCAAATCCCAGAGACGATAAAAGGAGCAAATAATCATCACAGCTAGACGGGAAGCCCAATATATCAATATTTATATCACCGATCATGCAAATGTTGTTACTGTTCAATCCACGAAGTAGATCCTCTATATCTCTCAGAAATATATCTTTGTGAATAAATTGCAGCCGATATATACCAACAATGTCAATGCAGAGGTTGCATTCAAGTTTAATTTTCACAATAATGGCATCAGCACTTTTCAAATTAGGAGTGGATATTTCAGACACAACAATATTGTTTTTTACAAAAATCGCTATTCCACCTGACACATATTTATCATTACATTCCGCATAAACGTTAAAACCCGGAATTGAGTAATTGCATAATTCATGGTCAAAAATCCAAATTTCAGATAAGACAATTACATCAGGTAAGATTTTAAAGGCATTACTTAAAGTTATCACAAAATTATCAAAATTTTGTCTCATACTTCTTATGTTTTGGTGGAAGACCACAAAATCGTTATAAGATTTACTATAATTTAAACCAATAAAGATGTTATCACCTACACTACAGTTATTGAGATCAAATATTTCATTATGGCGCATCATAGTTTAAATAAAATAAGAGCTAAATATAATTGAATATTAAAAAATAGAAAATAAAAAATATTATAAATGATTTAGATCATCAATGCACCTGATGAATTTAACCTCCATTCCAGCCGTCTTGCGCATCATAATTTTCCCATATCTCACCCAAAGAAATTCATAGTTATGATTTGTTTTTGCAATTTTTGCCTCCCTCATGAGCATCTTTGTATTGTTTGACAGCCAGTCGTTGATGAAGATTCGGCCTTTGCATGAAGAGAAGATTGTTTCTGCTTTGATCGCCACTTTCTTAGCATATAAAGCTGCTTAAAATAAACTCGCACTTATATCACCTATTTCCATATAGCGGTTGCCTTCTTCTTTCGAATTGGACTTCTCTGGAAAAATTTCAGAAAATTATCTTATCTCTTAGAACCCAGAGTGGAATTTTTTACTAAGAAATAATGGATACAAAATTTTGAGGTATAGACGCACTGTGCCGTGATTCAAGTTCACTTCTATATGGTGACATCCCATTCGATATTTCCTCGTGAGTCGTAAGCACAACAGAATCTGCATGTGGCATTGGTCATTAGCCAAAAATACTGAGGTGTCTTCTCAATTTGCAGTGACCAATGAGGAAACTCGTTATTATTCTAAGGTTGTTCTAACATACATGATATTGAGCGTTCTTGGTTGTAGGTAGGAAAAAGCACTTTGGCCCGTCTTAGTTTTGGAAGTTCTACCCTTATTTTTGATCTTTTGGTCTTCTCTTCCGTTTTAACTCTATTTTTAATCACATTCTCCTCAAATCTGCAGTAGGATTCAGGCCCAGTTAGAGATGTCGTTGCAACTACTTTATCTATCCCTTCATTTCCAATGACACCTACGTGCCCCGATACCAAACAAAGTATGAAATTATTGTGCCTGCAGAGGTCGCTTAGCCTGCCCCAACACGCCCCTACTAGTTTAGAATTAAGGGCAAAGTTTGGTTCTTGGGTCAAAAATTCCTGCAACTTTCTCTTGAGACGGTCTTGATCTATTAGACAAGTTTTTAGTTTTTTTTTTTCAAGACCAAATATAACGGTACCTGCCATACGATTTTTTTCGAAATTTTATAAATATTTTTTTTTTCTCAAAAACTGTCACACTGAATTAAAAACAAAATCATAAAATCTCATTTAGTTAAAGATAAGTAATGGTTGAAAAAATATTTCCAAAAAATGGTTATTTTTGGTAGCTGGAACCATTTTTTGTTTTTGATTTTCTGAAAAACGGTAAGACAGATTTTGGAGATTTTTTTTTTATGTTAAGGCTCCCACCAGTTTCGTTATTATTGTGTATTCAATTTTTTTTTTAAACTCAATATTTCGAAAACATCATGCTCGATTTTTTTAAAACTTGATAAATAATTTTAATCTGAACCACAAGGTAGAGAAAAAAAAAATTATTTTACCAAAAAATACCGGTACCCCCCATACATATGTTAAAAAATAGTTTTCGAAAATCGTATTTTCCTCGAAAACGGTTCCGAGAATTTTGCTAAAATGTTTTTTCTTTCAATTAATTCTTACGATCTATAATTAAAAAAAAAATTGAAAAAAAAGATATTACTGACTGTACCTACGATAGAACATTTGTTCGAATTTTGAATTTCTCATTATCGGCATAACGGATTTTAATGAGATTTCTTAAAGAAAAGCTTCTAAAAAGTTAAAAAAAAAACATTGCATTTAAAAACTTTAAGAAAAAATATTTTTAGAATTTTTGAAAAAAAAATCTATTTTTTTTTTGAAAATTCAATATCTCAAAAACGGCTTATTATTTTTTGGAAATTAATTTTTTATTCATTTTGATAATAAAAACTCTGAATTGGCGTAGCAAAATTTTTCTTAAAAATATTTTAAACATTTTGTATATAAAAGCTTATTTTCTTAAGAAACCACTACAACGACTTAAAATTTTTGTTCTATACTTCATCCAACAAAAATATCCAGTACACGTCTTATCGGAGAGCTTTTTCAAAATCAGTAGCGTGCTATATTTTTGCACCATACTAAATTGAAAGAACTCCTCCATAAAAAAGCGTTTCTCGCCCGTAAATTTTCGACTGCGTCTGACGCAGACCCGACGTCCTATTGACCGCACATCTGATTGTGCACTGAATTGCTGTGGCCTATGGCTGTCGGTGCTATATTCAATTTCAACCCCCATTAAATATCGATGTGCATTCAGACCAGAGTTACCCTTGTCCATTTGGTAACTTGTTCAGTTTTTTTCCTTGGGTTTCTGTTGAGGTGCTTTTGATTTTAGAGCTTTCAAAAAAGGGTCCATTCAAAATCAACACTACGATAGCCCTGTTAGAGCTTTGATGAAGGGCAGATTTATGCAATCCACTGTAGCCAGAATGCGAGGCAAACGTCCTATCTTGCCCACACTGCATATTTTTGTTGGACAGAGTATAGCATAAACCAATATTTGCTTGGTATGACATCCCGTTTTAAGCTCCAACTACTAACTACTAAAGTTGTTTTAGTCATTTAAAAAATGAATTTTATGCTTATGAACAGTTTTTCTCTAATAACAATCATATTCGAAATTCTTAGTCTTTTACATAAGAGCAAGTTCGTGCGACCCAGTCGTGCATTTTAAGTTTGAAAAAAAAACACAATAAAATGCTTTTTCTAATGTGTGGCAAGCTTTGTTTGTTTTTATTGTGAATACCAAAGGAGATCGTCGTACCTTTTTGCGTAACCTGGTATTCCAATTTCTATCTAAAACAGCTTATAGTATATTGATTAAATTTTATTTCTGTATTAGTTTCTCGTTGAATTAGTAGATAAAAGAAATATATGCTTAGTAATTTTTCCTAAACCAAAAAAGGCCTTTTGTAGCTGAATGAGTAATTGAGTCTCAAAAACTTATAATGATTTTCATTTTCAGAAATGTGTGGTTTAGTTCCAATAATGTACACATTCTTTCCCACTGTGCGATAGCCTGCTTGTTATGGTGGAGGTTAATTGGAATCATAGCACCAAGAAGCTTGATTTATGTTTTATTTTTTTTCCTAGAAATTGTGTCAACCAGCATCGTGTTTGGGGACTTAAACGCTAAGTCTAGACCTAATTAAAACAATATGGCGAGGAAGAATATTTTGTAATTAAATTTAATTAAAAATTCCTATCGTTTTGTTTACTTATGATGATTGTCCTCATTAAGTCTTGATGTAGAAGATGGGGAATCTTGCTCAGAATATTTTTCAAGCAAACATGGATTGTGTTTTTGAAAATGAAAACAAAAATCGTACTAGAGTGTATTTTTACATTTTACATTTCTATATGTTAAAGCTATTTGCTCTTGAATTTAAGGACACGACAAAATGATGAAAATCTCATATGCATATAAATGTGGGTGTCCATTCATTATTTTGAAGGACTTTGTGTAGAATTTGGAATGAACGCTGAATTAACTTGATAAATAATTCAAAAAAATGATATTCACAATATTTTTTGACGCTATTTCTTGTGCATTATTTGAATGACATTTTTTGGTGGGATAACATAAATTTAAATTTGTATGCATGAATTTCCAGTGAATAATAAAAATATTTATTATATTCAAATTGGGTTTAGTTGTAGAACAAGAGCGTGTCCTAGGTCGACATAGCCTTATCAGTATGAGAAATATTAGTTTTGCGTAGGTAGTGTATAATACCAGAGTATAATAAATAGAAGAGCATATTGTTGCCTATTGGTCAAGGCTTATAGTTGCCAGGATCTTAGACACCAAATTTTGAGTTCATTCAATTGTATACAAATATTAATATGGTAATTGCCAAGTCCTAAAATATCGTAGGATAAATCTTTGGACAACGTTTGTGTTTATTATGTTAATTAAGGTAAATCTAAGAATGTGAATTGAGAATGCATCGGGACCGTGAAGCCAAATTCAAGTATAGCAAATATCAAAGGGCACGGTAGTGCCCAGCTAAGTTCTAGCACTACACCCTTTTTACAGGAACAAACTCAGGCAATTTTTGAGCCCTCCCTATCTTCAGCACCAATGAAGTCAGATACTTAAAATTCCGAATATTTGCTAAGCTAGTCAGGCACAGGCGCCTCTTTTTTATTATTTAATGATTATTGACTAAATTTGATGGGCTCACTTGGCAAGTTTTTTTTGTATGCCCAATTCGAGAGGTTTTAAAAACTTGACCAGTGAACCCATCAAATTTAGTCAGTTATCATTAAATAATAAAATTTCTCGATTACATTGTAGCTGTTTCAATATTATTCTACTTCAAATATTCGGTATTAAACCTTCATGAAGTTAGAACTTGGCGTACTTTTAGATCTCAGTACTTTTCACGGCTGACTAGTTACACAAAGGTTTTTGCATAGAAGAACTTGGCTTATTTTTTTAACATTTATGTTTTTGGTCTGATTTTAAATTTCTAGCCGATAATCACAAATACCAAAATTCACACTCGAGCTTATAATCAGATCTTACATTACTACAGTAAAGGAAATTGGTCTATAATGAATTTGTTTCCCAGTTCGATGAGGCATAAGTACACAATTCCATTATATTCACCATAATGGTAAGACCCAATTTTACCTGACGAACTAGAGATTAGACACTGAAGTCGTCAATCAAATATATCAACCAATTGATCTAGGAGAACTATCGGTTGTTCATTACAATGTTTTGGGATAAAATAATTCGGGCTATTCATTCTAGCGACCAGAGTATCTTTCCACGAACTGATAAGATCTTAAGCAGGAATTATCAAAACGATCTTCCATGTCTTGAGCTTCCGAGGACGACAGAAAACAGAGACGTGCTTCTGATAGCAGGTGTTCATTCGGAAGACAACGTTTTGGACGACGACCTTTTTACTGGCGAAAATCCACAGGAAAGAATTAATGAAGGCTGCTTTTCAGGAAGTGTATAAGGTGAATGCTTAAATTCTCCCGAATCATCAGCTGGAAGGCAGAGTCCCTGGTTCACTTTTTTTACCTTCGAGATGAAATGACGCAAAAGCGATCGGAGGGCTGCGGTTTCGCCGGGTTCAATGATGATCATTTGGCAAATGCCAATATCCTCAAGTAAAACTGGCCCAGTTCCCCAGTTTGCTGTTAGTTTCTAAGATGGAGCTCCAGCTTATTTTCAACTCATTAAAGAAAAAGAATTCAGCAGGAGTCGAAGGTATATCTAACGTTGTATTCTGACAGCTATCTCCGGAGGCATTGGACATTAAAAAAAGAAAGGACAATTCCATTGCTGTGAATCTATATTCCATAATTCCTCTTCCGAGTACTAGTATGCCATTCGAAAAAGCTATTAATAGAGGTCTCTTCTATCTAAACGGACGAAGGCAAATAATATCATACCGTATACTCAGTTCGGCTTGAAGGTGGGACATGATATAATTTATGCTACGTCTTAACTGGTCTCTGATATCCAATGGAACAAAACTAAAAGGCATTAATAGGGTCTCCATCTTAAGCTGAGCAGACACGGCATAAGTAAACCACTATAATATATAGTTTTGACATGTTCAATAGGGTGGAGTGATAATGTATGAAAACAATTTTTTTTTTTTTTTAATGGAATAGCAATACAAAGTTGCCTTTTAATGAGTAAATTCAGCATACAAAAGATTGTTTACTTGTCTTGATATTATGAGGTGCCCCAACCCAATTGAAAATTAGATTGGGGGTGGCCGTGGCGCGATGGATGTGTGCTCGCCTGTGAACCTCATGATCACAGGTTCGATCCCTGCCGTCGTCTATGTCGTTTTAATTCCATTAAAAACCTTCTAAAATTGTCATCAATGGGTTGCTGGTTTACTCATTACATGTTGTTCAGGCATAACACTAACAACATGTAATTGAGTTAAACTAGTATGCCCAACAAGGATGTACACGAATAAAATAATGAGAATTATAAGCGACATAGAAATAAGACACGGCATTCTCCGCTTTAGTTCAGCCGCCATCCCTGGAGATAAAATATCTGAGACAACAACCTTCGTTCTCAGAACATCGTGCCACACATCTTTCCTATCCTTCTTTCTCTTCCTTAACTTCACGCCCGCGCTGTGTTGAAACATTTAAAGGGTAATCTAATCCCTTGAGCGCGGGTAGATTATAAAAAAAAAAAAAAAAGAAAAATACTAAATTTTTAAAAACATTGATCTAGTTTTGATTTTCTTTAAAGGCGCATTCAAATCAATCTGTGAACAGGAAATTAAAAATATTACTTACACTCATCGCCATTTGAATAGGACACTCTGTACAATTTTTGGCTTTTGCTCATAACTCGAAAGCGGAATGATAAAATAATGGTATTTTGCCAGTTATCTTTGTCAACTCTCTTCTTCTTTCGCTGTGACAAATTGAAAGCTCTGGAAAAAAGCCGTTATATATTTTTTTCTTCTCTATGTTAACATTCATTTAAATTAAAGCAATATATTTGCGCCATTTGAATAGAACATTCATTTAGTTTGATCGTTATCTTTGGCACCCGGAATCATCTCTTTCGTTGATCGATTTTTACTTGCGACTTATAGGTACTATAAGGCAAGTTATGCATTCGTAAAAAAAATCGAACTCGAGATTTTGATCAAAGTTGACATTACGATGATAGCGAAGACCAAAAAAGTGGGTCTCGCAATTCTGTCTGTCTGTCTGTCTGTCGGTTCGACTACAGCCTAAACGGCTCGGCCGATTTTCTTCAAACTTATTAGATATGGGTTTTAATTTTTTCCCCCCGGACGTTTTTTTTTGTTTTTTTTTAAAGACCAAAAATAACGGTACCTGCCATACGATTTTTTTCGAAATTTTATAAATATTTTTTTTTTCTCAAAAACTGTCCCACAGATTTTTTAAAGAAAAATTTGAAAAATTTCATTTGGTTAAAACTAGATAATGGTTGAAAAAAATCTTACAAAAAATTGTTATTTTTGGTAGCCCCCCTGGGTCTGTTTTTTTTGTTTTTGATTTTCTCGAAAACGGTACAGCCGATTTAAATCATTTTTTTTATGCTAAAGCTCCTCCAAAGTTTGAATATTATTGCATATTAAAATTTTCAATTTTTAATTTTTTGGATTTAAAAAAAAAAATCAAAATTTTTTTTTGGAAACTCAATATTTCGAAAACCCCATGCTCGATTTTTTTCAAACTTGATAAATAAAAGTTTTTTAACATTATCTACAAGATTTGAGAAAAAAAAATTTGTTTCATCTAAAACTAACGGTACCTTCCATACAAATTTTAAAAAATGGTTTTCGAAAATCGTATTTTTCTCGAAAACGGTTCCGAGAATTTTGCTAAAATTTTTTTTCTTTTGATTAATCTTTACGATCTAAAATTTAATAAAAAAAAATTTTAAATCTAGATATTACTGACTGTACCTACCATAGAATGATTTTTTCAAATTTTGAATTTCTCATTATCGACATAACGGATTTTAATGAATTTTTTTATAAAAAAGCTCCAAAAAAGTTTAAAAAACATTGCATTTAAAAACTTAAGAAAAACTAGTTTTTTCAATTTTTAGAAAAAAAAGTCGTTTTTTTTTTTTGAAAAATTCGATATCTCAAGAACGGCTTAGTATTTTTTTTTGGAAATGAGACTTTTATTCGTACAATAATAAAATCTTAAGGTTGGCGTACCAAAATTTTTTCTTAAAAATTTTGTACATAAAAGCTTATTTTTTTAAGGAACCACTACAACGACTTATAATTTTTGTTCTTGAATAAATTCATATTTGCATAGCATTCTGTTTTTATCTCTTACTACTAAAAGAATTTAAAAAAATTAATTTTATCCTTATGAACAGTTTTCTCTAATAACATTCGTTTTTAAAATTCCTAGTCTATTACATAGAAGCAAGTTCATGCCACCCAGTCGTGCATTTTATTTTTGTTAATTTTGAATATTTAATTTAAAAAAAAAATAAAATAGGTCGAGGAAAAGTGTTAACCGGGGCGGAAAAAGGGCAAATCAAAGCTTATAAGGACGCTGGCTTATCGATTGCGAAAATAGCTAAAAAAAATCTAGAGAAGCCGACACGTTATATCCAAATTTTTAACTAATGAGTTCGAATATGGGAAAAACATGAAAGGCTTCAAATTCTCACGACTCTTTGGCAATAATCAGGGAAAAATGTGGTATCAATGTAAGCCTAACAACAATGCGTCGTGTTATTTCAAAAGCTAAGCATATAAAAAGACTGAAAATCAAGAAGAAGCCACCCCTTAACCCGGTTCGAAAAGAGCAACGCCTCAGTTTTTGTCGCGCACATGTGATCTGGACTTCTGAGTGGCATCGAGTGGTCCTCTCGGACGAAAAAAAAATTAATTTGGAAGGCCCCGATGGCTTTAGCTACTATTTCCATGATCTCCGCAAAGAAACTCATTATTTGGACCGGCTACATAGCAGAGTTGGAGGTGTAATGGTGTGGGGAGCTATTTCCTATTATGGTACCTGCAAGCTACATTTTGTGTCAACTACAATGAATGCATTGTCTTACAATGGTATATTGAAAGATGCCTTTCCATACTTTCAAACACTTTTTGGACCTCTGCCGTGGATTTATCAACATGATAATGCGCCAATACACACAGCCCGGGTATAGTTAGAACGTACATACAGAGCCAACATGTGGAGGTATTAAGCTGGCCGCCCTACTCACCGGATTTGAATATAATAGAAAATGTTTGGGGTTGGCTGACACATCAAGTATATGGATCAGGAAAACAATATTTGAGTGTACCCGAACTAACCCAAGCCATCGAGTTAGCTTGGAGCTCGATTTCGCTAAATTATTTGGAAAATTTGTACGCATCCCTTCCAAACCGGATGTGTGAAGTTTTGGAGCAGAAAGGTTTTGTTAACTAAAATACTCCAAATACCTTAAATTTAAGTTATAATCGTAATAAAAAAATCATAATACTCGTACTGTAAAATAATTTTTTTATTAAAGTGTCCTATTCAAGTGGCGCAAAATTAGGACCTCGCTTTTTGTCGGTTTTTTGTCAATAATTTTTCATTAATACTTAAAGCCGTAGTATTAAATCTTCCTTCTGATGAAATCTAAAAAAAAAAAAACAAGTCTCTAGCTTTCTAAATTTGGGAGCAGTTGAATATAGAAAATAGACCTAAGGGGTGTCCTATTCAAGTGGCGAGGAGTGTACATGATGCAGTGAAAACACATCTCCCGCCTCAACATCCCCCATACCCCCCTCCCCCACATATCCACGCACTATTGAAGGTTAAACAGTTGCCAACGGAACGGACACGGAACACACAGAATATGATTTAGGGTTAATTTGAGAATATTAGACGTTGGTGTTTTTTGACAAAATTTTGCGAATTTTTCTAAAGTTCATGATGTTGGGGGCACCTCTAAATTTATCATGTGCCCAATAAAATTTTGTATGAATATTTGTGAACAATAACAGCAACTTTTTACAGGTACGAATATGAAAAAAAAAATCACTCCACCCTAATGTTCAATGATGAATACTTTGTTGTCAAAAGTGGCAATTTAACTTTTACCGCAATCTCCGATTTTAAAAATGGTCCTCAACAGGGACTGCTCAACTCCTTCATTTTATTCAGCATTTACATCAGCGATCTAATGGGTGGTCTGACTCAAGCAATTGTGTATGTGGACGATCTAATAGCGTACAAAACGGCTCCAAAAGCCGCGATCATCAGAATTCCCTTGCAGCTTGACTTTGACAAGATTCAGATATATTGCGATCACTGGAAGTTGAAAATTAACTTTTAGAAATCTGAAAAAATTCTGTTTAGGACTTCGTTCCATGAAGCCCCAAGGGATACGAAGAAGAACTGGCGCAAGCTAGTGATTGTAAGGCCGCATACACATCCACTGGTAAGAGTGTAGAAAAGTACCTTGGAATCTGGTTCTATCATTATTTGTATTTCGACAGACATATAAATGCTGCTCCTGCCAAGGCCTTCGTCCTGACGAAACGGTTATTTTGTAGTAGCTAGCTTGATAGCAGGGTGAAGGTGATTTGCTATTGGGCCTCATCCGGCCGATTATTGCCTTTGGGTACCTGGTGTGGTTCAACGTTGCCTAATCTCAAATGGAAAGGATTAAAGTGCTTAAGAGGCAGTTTCTTAGACATTGCCTTGGATTACAAAGTACACCAGAGTTCGAGTACAAACATTATTATTCCAAGTATTGAGCTTACTAGACATTTCTAGAAATGGAGGGCTTAAATGTTATTACTTCGAGAAAAATTTCATAATGGGATTAAGTAGCAAGAAAAAGATAAATAAAAACAACTTGGAAAAAGACCAAAAGCAAGAGTTAAACGAATAGGTAATCGTGTTGATCTACATCTATTGTGAATGATGTGAAAAAGTCCGCCATAACCTTTCTGTTTAAGTGAGATTCTGGAGAAGGCAGATCTTTTTCAAAAAGTTTGGAATAAGAAAATAGCAAGAGTGATGAAAGGTCAGAGATTTGGTCGAAGAGTATTACATCTGTGACATCAGTAGCTGCAATTAGGACCAGGTAGGCCAGACAACTCAAGATCTGAGTTGGAAATATTTTTCGGATTAGCCGCGTATTAGAAATAGTGTGTAGGTACTTAAGTATCTACTCATACCGAACGTTTTGCATCAAATAGCATTAAACGCGGCCACAGGGAAACTGCTGTTGAAATGTTGTGCATTAGATTGGCTACGCAGGTTGTAGCGGTGCGTAGAGGGTTCATGATGTTGTTGTTGTTGAGGTGTATGTTGTTAGGAGCGAACAATAACTACTACATCAGAGGTTGTTTTAAGTTTGACCTGGGATGACCGTGAGGTGCTGATAACCGGTTCCTATGATTGCGAAAGCTTAAAACGGTCGTCCCGATTGCAATTTTGGTGGCACTTGATTTCTTTCAATCGTCTCGCGTAGGTACTAAACGTGGAATGTAGTGTTTTTTCCTGAGCTAAAACCTTTGCTTGTTCAATATAAATCCAGTATAGTGTTCATCTGGATTGTCTAAGATATACTCGGGGATTGCCGACTCTTCAGACTGTTCTTTGCTAACAGCAAAAATAGGCGCTTCAACTCCCCTAACAGGGTCCAACCATATTGTGGAATAGGTGAAAATGTCACCAAGACCAAAATTAAACAAGAAGAGGAGGCAAACAGATTCAAAAACTGGAATGAACTCCCTAGGCTGAGACAGGCGAAATTGCTACTGGGCAACTACAACCGGCAACGTTTCGAAAACTGTATCAACCTAAGTAGGAATAACCTAAGAATAATAACATGTATTCTAACAGGACACTGCAAACTAAGAAGACACCTTAATCTACAATAGGTTTGGAGGAGGAACTGTAGGATGAGCCAGCTGATCATTTTTAAGAGGGAGCACAATAGATCTACAGGTAGCAGTGCAATAACCCCCAATACAATTCATTCGTTCATTGTTAACAACAAATGAAGAACTAAAGCTACAAGGGATTACAAAAAGGCCCGTTGTTTGCAGAGAAATGTGGTCTTTTGGTGACTGTAGTTTTTAACCTTTTTGGGCGAAATAAAATATGGATTTTATTACATATCTTTTCAACACTCTAACAACTTTGACGCATGGCAGGAAAGCTTCTTTATCCAGATTGCTCTCGTCCCTTTTCCTGTAACACAATTAGCTTCCACTTTCTTTGGAATAGCCATATGCTCTCAGAACATTCTCAACCAGATTCAGATCAGCAGTCAAATAGTAATTGTCACATAATCTGTGTGTGAAGAAAGCAGATCTTAAATTTGACGGAGGGTGGTGGGAAGGAACATGTATAGGCATCTGTTAGTATGTGTTTGCTTACTGTGTGCCAATGTACCAACCGTTCGTCTAGTCACCTTCACGTGCAAAAATGCAATGGAAATGTCTTCTTCTTTTTCTATCGCGAACCTTATTTTTGGATGTTGTGAGTTAAGATGTTCCAAGAAACTCACAATGGGGGAGCTCTTTAGGATGCAGAAAGTATCATCCACATACCTCAGCTAGATCTTTGTTTTTTTTTTTTGAAAAATTGATAAAGGCTTTTGCTTTAAAATACTCTATCTAATGGTGAGCCCTTAGCAAGCTCATCCACTTGTAAATAGAAATGTATGTTGAAACAAAAATACCCTGATATTAAATAGAACCCAATATTTACAAATCAATTCTAGCAACCGCGAAAACCTTAAAAGTTAAACTCAAGATTTATTCGATTGCTCCCATAGAAAACTAAGCGTTAACAGATCGGTCGATTTTCGATATTTTTACTTGCGACTTATAGGTACTATAAGGCAAGTTATGCATTCGTAAAAAAAAATCGAACTCGAGATTTTGATCAAAGTTGACATTACGATGATAGCGAAGACCATAAAAGTGGGTCTCGCAATTCTGTCTGTCTGTCTGTCTATCGGTTCGACTACAGCCTAAACGGCTCGGCCGATTTTCTTCAAACTTGGTAGATATGGGTTTTAATTTTTTCCCCCTGGACGTTTTTTTCTGTTTTTTTTTAAGACCAAAAATAACGGTACCTGCCATACGATTTTTTTTAGAAATTTTATAAATATTTTTTTTTTCTCAAAAACTGTCCCACAGAATTTAAAAAAAAAAATTGAAAAATTTCATTTGGTTAAAATTAGCTAATGGTTGAAAAAAAAATTTACAAAAAATTGTTATTTTTGGTAGCCCCCCTGGGTCCATTTTTTTTGTTTTTTATTTTCTCGAAAACGGTACAGCCGATTTAAATAATTTTTCTTATGCCAAAGCTCCTCCAAAGTTTGAATATTATTGCATATTCAAATTTTTAATTTTTAATTTTTTGGATTTAAAAAAAAAAATCCAAAATTTTTTTTTGGAAACTCAATATTTCAAAAACCCCATGCTCGATTTTTTTCAAACTTGACAAATACAAGTTTCTTAACATGGTCTACAAGATTTGAGAAAAAACTTTTGTTTTATCTAAAACTAACGGTACCTTCCATACAAATTTTAAAAAATGGTTTTCGAAAATCGTATTTTTCTCGAAAACGGTTCCGAGAATTGTGTTAAAATTTTTTTTCTTTTGATTCATTTTTACGATCGATAATTTAATAAAAAAAAATTAAATCTACATATTACTGACTGTACCTACCATAGAACGATTTTTTCGAATTTTGAATTTCTCATTATCGCCATAACGGATTTTAATGAAATTTCTTATAAACAAGCTCCTAAAAAGTTTAAAAAACATTGCATTTAAAAACTTGCGAAAAAATATTTTTTTCAATTTTTAGAAAAAAAAGTATTTTTTTTTTTTGGAAAAATTCGATATCTGTAGAACGGCTTAGTATTTTTTTGGAAATTAGACTTTTATTCGTACAATAATAATTTTTAAGTTTTATTTTATTTTAATTTAAAAAATTTATTGCTACTTTTGAATAATTTTGCGAATATCATCTATTTTTAATTACGTTTTTTAAATTAAGTTTTATATCATAGAACATTGAAACTATTTGTAGAGTCCTTAGTATACCATAATATGCTAGTTAATGTAAGCCTTTCAAGGAATCTTGAAATTTTAATTACTGAATTGGTTCTGAGTAATAAATTTGATTAAAAGTTACCTCGAAAACCAAAATTTTGAGACCCAGAAAATTACTTCCAGCTCGTGTATTTTAATGATTTTCTTAATTCCTCTCTTTAGAAAACTCCTCCACTTCCCTTAAAGGTTAAATATTATTAAACCAACAAACAATACTTCAATTTCCCCTAGTGCGCATTCAAGTAGCTGTATGTACTCGTACCTACTATATCAACATCGTTACAATCAAGCAGCATAAACCTTTACTGGCTTACGCGTAATGACCAATTCGGGCCAATTTAAATCTTCCTTTATGCTGCACTTGGAATTTTCACATTTTCTCCCATAAGAATATTACATTCGATTCACTTTATGTGTGCCTTCATCAACTTGACGGTATTTTAATAACTTTAGCTCCATAGTAACATTTCAAGAGCGGTTAAAAAGTCTGCTACTGAGCCACCATGACATGACGTGGTGTGTACGATGTACGTGTATTAACGTTCTCGTTCGAGGATTCAATAAAAAAAAAACATAATATACTGCTCCGTTTCGTTTAATATCCTTCTTCCCAGAGAAGAGAAGGTACAATTTTCCACGAAGGAAAGATATAAAGACATATTTTTCGCAGGCGAAAAGTAAATTTCTGTATAAAATGTGACAGAATTTAAGTTAAACGTCAATTTCGTCTCTGCATGGCTTTCATCGTGTAGGTACATTTATGAAACCAACTTCAACGTAGCTCACAAAAAGTAATAACTTTGCGCGTTAAAATGTTATTATTCCATTTCGGAGGAACGCCACATTGGATGACGATGATGATGACGATTACTATGAGTCTAATATGAAATAGAGATTCTTCCTGGATCAGAAGAAAAAACTTGATTTCCTGTGTAAACTTTTTTCCAGAAAAAAAAAAGAAAACGGATTTGTTTATTTTTAAATTAATTTCCTTTCGCGATTTTCAAACTTTCGGTTGAAACTTTGTGAAGAGAGGTTCACCACTATTTCACGCTTGGGGTAGTTAAAATCGCACAAAATTTACAAGGATGTTTTGGTTTGGTATTTTTGTTTTGTTGTATGGCAAAAGGAAAGAAAAAAGTTAGCAGACTTAATGTTTTATGGCGAGAGCGGGGTTGAAGGACTTCACATAGTTTTAAGTTGGCTAAAATTTTTCCTATGCAATTTGAAAAGAAAAAAAAACATCTAACTTGTATGTCCACTTTATTGCTATGATCGTTTTACTTTCAGTTCAGTGTTAAGTTAAATTTTAAATGAACAAAATATGAAAAAGATGATTCACATCCCTATGCCTTAAAAAGTCTAGAAGTTGTGGGTCGAAAAGTAAATCAACTTAAGTTTAAAATGTAATTGCTCGTAAAATAACATCAAATGAGAGAAGTATCGTTCTCTGCGTGTGATTTATGAACTTTCTAGACACAATGTAAGACTGAATTATTGAATTATTAGTACGGAGCCACCGCCCATATGGGACTGAACAACATTTAATGGGCCCTCTACACTATTTCCCATTGATGGTGGATAAGAAGTCGTTCAAATGATTGCGTTGCATTTACACAATGGCTGTGAATCTTCATCCAATGGATCTGTCGCAAGGGCTGCTACAACAATGCATATACAAAGAAAAGTGCTATCCTTTGATGTGCGGACGAATAAACGACAATGACGCCATCTCAGGACATCACACTACCCATTTTGACGATGGTATCCATAGTGGAGCGTTATGATGGCGATAATGACACCGCTGAAGTGAGTTGCCAAATAATTGACGAGTTTTGGTACCTCTGGCGCTGCTGTAGCTTTTTCTCTAGTTCAACAAAGAACACAATTTTAGGAAGATCCGGTCGCTCTATAGATAGCTCAATACATACAGTTGCGGTAAAAATAATATAGTAGTATAAATACGAGTAACGTCATTAGTAAGTCCCTGAATTTTCATGTTTTCGTGGAGGAATATTCTGTGGTTAGACGAGTCCAAGATTGTGTTATAGGGTGCAAAGGCATATATAAGAAGGCCTCCAAACACAGAATATAATCCACGCTTCACAGCCAAAACAGCAAAACATGGAGGATCCAGCATAATGGTTTGGGCATGTTTTTCCTTCTATGGTGATTGAAGGCATTATGAATCAGCGTCTTCATGTGAAGATCATGGAGGAAGTTATGCTCCCATATGCTGATCATGAAATGCCATTGAAATTGGGTTTTCGAGAAGACATCACCCAAAGCATGCAAGTAAACTTGCGAAGCAGTGGTTCCAAGAAAAGAAGGTTAATGTAATGGAGTGACCTGCGACACCTAATAACACAGCCCTTTGGAATGCTCTACAGCAGTTTTGGAGGTCCATACCTGTAGAAAGATGTGAAAATCGTATTAATGCTATGGAACGTGTCGTTGTGCTGCTGTTATTTCTAACAAGGGACATTCAACTAAATATTAATTTAAGGTTTAAACACTCGACTATCACTTATGGTATAAATTGGCTATTAACTTTCCCTTTTGTAATATTTAAAGGTGGATTTTAAATGTGCTACTATTTTTTTGACTGTTGTTTTTCTATACGACTTGCATAGATTTGAAATTACCAACTAATTTTTTGAAATTGAAATGATTTTTTTTTCTGAAATTAAAAGCCTAAAAAACATTTATTTGAAAATTAGATGACTATTTATTTCTTTAAAACTACTCGTAGTATGTAGATTAATTTGTTTTAGTTTTTGTTGTGTCAAAAGGCTTACTACAATTATTTTGACCGCAGCTATACTTACATTTCGTATGAATAAAATATAAAATGAATTTCAAAACTCTCGGTCATACATAAATAGTCGAGGAGCAACTGATTCATTGAGACCATAATTGGTAAGGTCCTCATAGAGGTTTAAGTTCTGGTTTTACAATAACGATTTTACATCTTTTTTTTAAATCAAACGCAAATCGTTTAAGATTATCTCGAAAATTTTACTAATGGAAAATTAATGAAGAACGTTTATATTTATACTTAGGGAACGTTTGCAGCAGTCGATTCGCTGAACCCAATTTTGTATGAGTCGATCACACATTTTGATGGAAACGGGAGCAATTTCTCATTCAATATTGAGCTTGAGCTCCACTAAATATCTTGAGGTGAGGTCAATCGAAAGTACCATTTCTCGATATAACAGGATCGTCGAATTGAACGATTCTTACGTCCGTTGTGTAACTCGTTGCATTGAATAATTGAAACCATGTCATTAATGTCTAGTTCTTTTCATGAAATTGACCGAAGTAATAACGTTGAAATATGTCTCTGTAGCGATCTCTACCCGCTGTTACGTGACGGTCATTTTCATCAACAACAACCAACCGACATCAAAACCACACCATAAATATATTTTTTGTGAATGATTTGGCGTTTTCTAAATATATATTGAGATGGGAAATAAGACCAAAAAAAAATTTTTTTTTCACTCTACCTTACTACTGAAAAAATAAAAAAAATATATAAATATCACAGTTTAAAAAATGGCAAAATCGAAGGAAAAAGCTACAAGAAAAAACCTTCTTGAAATTGTCAAAAATGTGTTATCCAAAAGTGGAGAGAATGGGAGGCAGGAAGCACCGAAAAGTACTTATCTCAAATACATGGTTTACATTAAATTTTTTGAAGCATATATACCTACAATAAATTAAATAAATAAATAAATAATTTAAACTAGAAAAAAAAAATTAATATATAAATAAATAAATAAAGCTTTAAGCCAAAATTACTTTTTGTTTCCGAAATATGGAGTTTTGAAAAAAGAACTTTGAAATTTTTTTAAAAAATCAAAACAATGTTTTTTTTTTCGAAAATTTGAATAATATTCAAACTTTTGAAACTTTAGCATAAGAAAATGATCAAAATGGGCCGTACCGTTTTTGAGAAAATAAAAACAAATTGTTCCGAGGGGGGTACCATTAATAACCATTTTTTGCAACCATTACGTACCTCTAACTATATGAAATTTTTTGAATTTTTTTTTTAAATCTGTGGGGCATTTTTTGAGAAGAAAAAATGATTTTATAATATTTCGAAGAAAATTCGTATAGCAGCTACTGTTATTTTTTTGTCCTAAAAAATAAGAAAAAGCCATGTGGGGGAAAAATTTAAAAACTATATCTACCAAGTTTAACGAAAATCGGACGAGATGCTTAGGCTGTAGTACAACAGACAGAATTTTGAGACCCACTTTTTTAGTCTTCGCTGTCACCGTAATGTCAACTTTGATCAAAATCTCGAGTTCGGTTTTTTTACGAATGCATAACTTGCCTTATATAACCTATAAGTCGTAAGTAAAAATTAGGAACAAATATTTCTCTTATCAATGACTCGTAAGAAATTTTATTATTTCGATTATTTAAAGAAATTTGAGGATCCCTTAGTAAAACTTTAAAGACATAATAAGAAAACATCACCTCTGTATCATTTTTTCATACTTAAATATTTTCTCAACCGTTTATTAGAAATTTAAAATTTGTATAAATTATCCGAATTTATAAAATCAGAAGTTTAAAATTTTCCTTGCTGCTCCTAAAAAAGACCAATTCCAAAAATCATCAGATACTTCACCTACAAAATAAGTCATCATGTTTTTAAATTCCAAACACTTAAAAAGCCAAATTATTTAAAAATGCTATACAATTGGGTAATTTTTTTCCAATCCCTGATTTAAAGAAAATTTTGTATCAATCGTCAATTTTTGCGTTTTCTAAACTTTCGTATCTGGAAAACTCATTTTTTTTTAAAGTTTTCTGACATTCCTACGACTTTCATAAAATAAAATTTTCATAAATTTTAAAGTCTATACAAAGCTCTTTCTGTAATTATTTAGAAAATAGATTTTGGATCTTAATTTAGTATTAGCTATATACATGAATACTATTGAAAAGTTAAATTTAAAAAAAATCCCCATCTTCTAAATAAAAGAACTTTTATTGTAAAACTTTGTATCAATTTATTACGATCTTTGGGAAAACATCCAATCCAAAACCTGTCAATCTATCATAACCCAACAAATCTCTGTCATCTTGCATAAACACTTTGATCTCCTTCTCTAGAAACTTGCCATAAGGAACATGGTTTAAGAAAAATCAATTTTTTATACGTGTGTTTAATTTCCTCGATGAGGGCAGGTTTCCGATTAACCTCCCAGAAAAATGCTCACCATTTTATTTCGGATCTGATAAACAGCATTTTAAATTCAAAATATGAAGAGCAGTTGGTCTATTAAAAGTTTCAAAGATATCTAAGAAATAAGAAGAAAATAGTTCGTGAGTATAAGAAAGAGATACCTTCTTATACCTTTATGAATTTTGGGTAAAAAAATTAATTGAATCGGAAATATTACGAGTAGTATAATGTGGTTGCCGCAGCAGAAATAAACTTAAGATGTTCCGTTCCATCTGCCAAACCTCGATTATTTCAGCAAACAGAACAGGTGCGGTATTTTGATCTAAAACCTAGCCAAACATATTTCGGCACATTTTTTACGGCGAATAGGTACCAAATGACTGAAAGGATATTTGGAAGGATAAATTTTAATTTTTCGGTACAGTAAAACCCACTTAAGTGCCCCTCCCGATTAGATGGTAGAAAAAAAAAATTATTAAAAATAAAAAAAAGCACGTATAACACTGTGCTAATATGGCGAGCCCAGTCGCCTACGTAAAACCATCTTCACAATGTATCAATAACGAAATTGGTCATTTCATCATTCTAAACTGATTCGGATCACTTCCAATTACCATTGATTACACAATCTCAAAACTACAGTTCGGCAAAAACTTCCAAGTTTCCATTCCTTGAAGATCTTTCTGGGAGAAAATGAGTTTCTTGGAAAACGATTATATCTATTTTAATATTGATATTGATTGTCAAGTTGCTATTAAATTTCTGGATTCGATCTCTATTAACTCTTTACCATCCCTTAACTGCCGTTCATCTCTTATGGTGATAGCACAGCAGTTCAATATTCATCTCTATAGGGTAATAAAATAAGACATATGAATATTCCGGGAACTGTAAGGCTTTGGAGAGTTTTTCTTCGAGGAACCCAGTGATCTGATTAATACAAAAATTTTCAGTCTCTTTCGCTTCATAGGAAGCTTCGTGGACATCCAAGCTGCCATTAAAGCTTTAGCCAGTGGGGATTATAAGATCAAGACAGTAACAAAATGCCGAGATAACAATATTTGTAACACTAACCAATGTCAATCTCTGTTGGGTTAATGGACATAGTAATATAGAAGGGAATGAAATAGCCGATGAACTGGCAAGGAAAGGGTCAGCATCAAATAAAAACAGCCATTGCACAATGTTGGTATCCAAAAATGCACCTCATCACTAAAGATGATTGTTCGTCCAAAATAATGCTGCTCTTCCAAACATTAGGCCCAGTCAACCGACCAAACGGAGTTGGCATTGCCTTTGAACTTTGAGCTCCTGGGTCAGTTGAATCTTGTACGGGTATAGAGCTTAGTTTTGACGCAAGTTCGCCAAGTTAAAGTGTGTGAAAGGCGACGAGTCGAATATGTTGGGTTCTGCTGTAAACTTTCAAGGAACGTTTCTCAGCCGTTGAAGGGTCGCCAAAATCTACCCGCGCCAATTGAAAATCCCTTTACAT
This sequence comes from Philhelius festivus, assembly GCA_963931855.1. Classification (NCBI taxonomy): domain Eukaryota; kingdom Metazoa; phylum Arthropoda; class Insecta; order Diptera; family Syrphidae; genus Philhelius; species Philhelius festivus. The sequence continues at coordinate 31,817 of CAWVOZ010000089.1, read as the reverse complement.
ACAAGTATCAATTGCACCAACTTATTCAAAACAAAAAAAATAAAATGCGCGACTGGGTCGCACGAACTTGCTCCTATGTAAACGACTAAGAATTTAAAAAATTAATGTTATTAGAGAAAACTGTTCTTAAAGATAAAATTCATTTTTTTAATAACTAAAACAACTCCGTAAGCAGTTGGAGATAAGCACAGGATGCCATGTGTTTTAAGAAAAAATTAGCTTATGCAAGAACAAAATTATAGTTCGTTGTAAAATTTTAGAACGCCAATTTAAAATGTTTATTAATGTACGAATAAAAAAAAAATCTACAAAAAAAATATTGATCCGTTTTTGAGATATCGAATTTTCCAAGAAAAAAACTAGATTTTTTTTTTTTTCAAAATTCAAAAAAAAATATTTTTTTTTTTTAAGTTTTGAAATGCAATGTTTCTAAAACTTTTTAGCAGCTTGTCAATACAAAATTTCATTAAAATCCGTTATGCCGATAATGAGAAATTCAACATTCGAAAAAATCGTTCTATGGTAGATATAGTCAGTAGTATCTAGATTTCAATTTTTTTTTATTAAATTATAGATCTTAAAAATTAATCGAAAGAAAAAAAATTTAAACAAAATTCTTGGAACCGTTTTCGAGCAAAATACGATTTTCGAAAACCATTTTTTAACTTTTGTATGGAGGGTACCGTCATTTTTAGGTAAAATCATTTTTTTTTCTCATTTCTTGTATATTAAGAAACTTTTAATCACAAGTTTCAAAAAAATCAAGCATGGCGTTTTCGAAATATTGAGTTTTGAAAAAAAAAATTTAAATATTTTTTTAAAACCCAAAAATTATTTTTTGAAAACTTGAATTCACATAATATTCAAACTATCGGGGACCTTTAGGAGAAAAAAATGATCAAAATCTGTTGTACCGTTTTCGAGAAAATCAAAAACAAAACATATGGTTCCAAGGGGGGGACCAAAAAGAATAACTTTTTGGAATTTTTTTTCATTCATTACCTAGGTTTAACTAAATGAAATTTTATGATTTTTTTTTAAATCTGTTGGACAGATTTTGAGAAAAAATAAAATTCACGACTGGATCACACGAACTTGCTCTTATGTAAAAGTACTTTGGAATTTAAGATACATTTTATAAATATAAAACATGGATTTAATGAGATAATAATGTTCAAATGCATAAAATTGCCGTCTGGTTTCCGGAAAAGTATGAATTTATGCAAATAAACTTTAAAAAAATCGTTTTATTATTAAATAAAATTTTTATATAAGAAATTTCTCTAAAATTTTTCAAGAAAAAAATGTGGGATGCGAATTTTAAGTATGTATTTAATAATATTGATTTTAGGAAATAATTTCAAAAAATAATCGTTCATAGGTTTTGAAGATATTGATTTAATTTTTTTTTTTAAACCCAATAAATGTTTTTTCGAATATTTTTATAAACAATATTATTTTAAACTTAAGGGGACTCCTGCTAAAAATTTTGGGTTAAAATCCTTAGAGCCGTTAATGAGAAAGTCAAAAATTAAAAAAACGGGTCTATGGCAGGTCCCTAATAACATTTTGTCCCAAAATTTTTTTTGACCAAAATGTAGTCCATATCCATAATATCACACTTAATTTTTTTTATCAAAATCGTTAGAGCCGTTTTTGAGATAAATAAGATTTTGAATTACGGGTGTATGGGGGGTACCCTTAGTTTTGGAGCTAAAAAAAAAATTTCAATTTCTCCTCTAGGGAATCACCGAAGACCCGTAACTACCGAGTTTAAAGAAAATACCTCCAGTAATTTAGGCTGTAGTTCGAGGTACAGACATACAGACATACAGACAGACGGAATTGTCGGACCCACTTTTTTCGTCTTCGCTATCATCGTAATGTCAACTTTGATCAAAATCTCGAGTTCGATTTTTTTTACGAATGCATTACTTGCCTTATATTACCTATAAGTCGCAAGTAAAAACACAAAAATTAACTTTGAATACTCGAATAACTGTCAAAATCCTCTCCACAGAAGGATTATACTTTAACTGTTTTCGCAGTATCACTACTGCCAATGTTTGTCATTTATTTAAGATTCTATTATACTACGGATAGCTTTCCTAAGAAACACGGCTATTATCTGCGATCGATCAAAAGCACCAAAATTCCATTTGATACTCGAATAAACAACAAAATCCCACCCACAGTAGGACTTTAATATTGCCTTTATTGGAAATAATGTTACTAAAGATGTTGTGTTTGTTTTTCTTGTAAAATCTTACTGCACTTTGAACAGATATCCTAAAAACAAACCCCCTAATAACATTTAAATTTAATTTCAAATTAATTCATGGCTTATGAGATTATTAAAAATTTCTTAGGAGTATAATTCAGCACTTGAGTAGTTCTTTCAATCACCGATTAACCATATGAAAGCACAACTACTCTAACCATCCCTAAGCAGCCTCTAGTCAGAGTTGCTTAAATAATAAAACTAATTGCAATTGCCAATGCAACTATTTTAAACTGTATACGTATGTTAAAGCTTTACCTTTAAACCTGTCCCCTAAATACTAATAGAGAAGGTTTTCTCTTCGGCAAAAAATATTTCCCAATATCCATAGTTAGGCAGACGGCTTATCTGCATAAAAAATTAAAATAAATTTTATTTTTCCAAAAAAACTATTTTTGCATTTATTATGAAATGTCATAGTATAAACAACTCCTCGTTCACAACCACAGAATTTTATTAAGTTATTCCCAGAAAAAAAATAAACGGATAAATATTATTTGTTTGTTTAATTTTTTACCACACACTAAATAACCACATTGAAACATTATCAAAAGGTTACGTCACCAGTATTTTATTAATATATGTATATTCCTGCTACTCGTATACCACTGTATAGATAATGTCCTGGTTCAAAGGAAAAAATCATAGATACGCTTTTCCGTACAATTTATATTTGTATATTTATTATTATTATTTTTTTTTTTTCAAAATTCAATCATATATTTTTATAGAACGTAAAGTTTGTGTTTATTTCATTTTATGTTTTTGTTTTTAAGCTGCTACTAGTGTTTTTGTCTCTTTCTCTTTAAGGTGGGTGGATGGTTGGGTTGGGCGCTGAATATTAAGTCACGAAAAATGTTTACGATGTCTGTATTTCCGCTCTTGTGCTGGGATTTTTTTTTTTTATATCTGATTATTTTGGTAGAAAAACATTTTTTTATATCTGATTGTTTTGGTAGAAAAACATTTTTTTTTTTCATTAGGTGCTTTGTTTTTTAATAATATCAAGAGAACTGAAAGTTTATGAGTTATCATCATAAAAATGTTCTGAAAATAAAATGAACAAGGATGGTGTTAGATCGTAAATTTGATTTGTGTCTGAAATTAGAAAAAAATATTCGATTGCAAATTTTACGATGATTTTATTGCATTTTATATTTTAGTATTCGTGTCAAATTAAAAAAATATATATACATAAACGTGATTATGAATGGATACTTTTCTAACCTTAAATGGATGCGATTGACATGAGAATATTGTTAGGTTAGGTTGAAGTATCTGCCAGCGGCGCAGCCAAACACACTTCGAAAAGTGTTCGTCCATTGTGATACCACATGAATCTAGAGATTTTGTCTTTACTAACAGGTTTTTTAATGGCTCTGGTAGATTTTGTGAACTTGTGGCGGCCATGTTGTTTTGGTGACATGTGTCAAACCTTTTGTTTATTAAATTTCTAATGCCAAATCATTATGACGAGAAACACGATGATAAAACTTTGTTATCAAAATAAGTGTTCGCTAGTGCAAATGTCGCACGCTTTACGCCAATTTCGCGTTACTCTTGGTGGCCACCTTTACAGTCGACTATTATGCGTTTGATGACCAATTTTGAGACTACTGATTTGTTAATCAATCCACCAACATTTGTACGTTTAAGGTAGCCAATATCGACCGAGAACATCGCCACGTTCCATGGCTTTGTACAGCAGAACCCAAGGGAGTTGATTCCTTGCCGTGGACAGAACTCGGCCATTCGCAGACGATTACAACTAGGCGAATTTTGCTTCGGGGTTTGGCTTACACGGGCAACACCCGTAAAAGATCCATCTAACCAAGGAACTTTAAGCTTATGACCAAAGGCAACGCAGTTTGTTCGCTGACTAGGCATGAAAGTGTTTGGAAGAGGAATCCAATTTTGGACGAAAAATTCATCAATTTGGTGTGGATATTGGGCGGGCAGCGTCATTGGTCCGTACTTTTTGAAAACGACGAATATTGGCTTTTTTGGTCGCTAAAATCATAGCTCTTTAAAAAATAAAGATATCGAGATGATTTTTTTTCCAGCTTGAAGGAAATTTCAAGAGTTATAAATTTTGTGAATTTTAAGAAAAAATATTCACAGGGTGTTTCAGAATTTTCTGCTAAAATAAGACTTTAGGAAATGGACTTAATATTTTACATCAAAAAATGTCAAACTTAAATAACTGAATCAAAAGCAGGCTGTCAACATAACAAATTATTTCAATAATATATTTCAAGTTTAACAGTGGAAAACAAATAAATTAAGACGCAAAAATAAATAAAAAACTAGATTTCTTGGAAAGTTTAACTTCTTCCTCCATATTGACTCCAGTTATACGAGCTGTTACATCTGGTTCTGTACAAAATCTTCTCGGTGTATTTCCAACGTTAGTGTTTCAAAATCCTTGTTTTGGTTCATCCACATCGAGCCCCATTACCTCGCAAAATTTCCTTTGGATATCTTGGTTCCTTATTCTTTCCTACTTAGTTCCAATAATCTCATCAATATTTTCTCCATCTTTTTTGAGTGTTTATGCAAGTTTCAAAATGAATTCCATGCATATGATTCTGGCATGTAATGGAGATATTCCATATTCGTAATTATGCCCGTCATTTGTAGACTGGTCATCATTGTTGAAGTTTTTTGCAATGGGACATGACTATTTTGACTTTGGTTCAGTGATCTCACTTAACACTTTTCCGTCAATCATCGTTAAAAATAGTTCTTGGCTCACAACAATAACTACGTCGTCATTAACCTTCTATTCAAAAGGTTGAAGGTCGAGGAGGGGTTTTCCAATATTTACTATTTGAACACTTATGTCTCACGTAAACATGTTTGCATCCGTTATTGTTTCACCATCTTGTGTTACTATTTTTTGTTTATAGGCACTTTTTCACAGATGATTCATCACAGCCCCACTTGCTTTGTAACGTCAGACTTCTTAAAAGCCCAATTAATTGCTGTTCACTGTTATTTTCCACAATTCTTGTTGTTGTGTGATGCAAGGTGTCTTGAAGGCTGACTCTGGCAGATGTTTCTGTTACTTCACAATTGTCTGGAACTGAGGCTTTTTTCGTTTCTTATAAGAATAGAGAATATTTACAACATTGACAGCTTTTTATCGAATTTTGCTATTCCTTCAAGGGACTAATTGTCAGCTAAAAGGTTTTATTATTTTTCACACATGTGATGAATTGTTTTTCTGTATGCTTTTTCGAAAAAAAATTTCAACTAGATCATTAGTAGGAAATTTCCTTTTTTTCTTCTTTTCTTTTAAACTAATTTGTTTGTTAAAATACAAGTACTGTCTATGACTTATCAAATAGATACGTGTTTGCTTTATAACTAGCTAATCATTTAAACTATTTTTTTATATTTATATATCTACTTCTTTTGTGATGAAATTATTATATAAATAATTTTATAACTCAACACAAAGTCAAAAAATTGATTCAAAACAGCTTTTCGAAAATCTTTAAATTTTTCGATTTAAAAAAAAAATTGGATCATAGTTGTAATACAAATGGTCATTTTTGCAAGCTCAAATAAAAAAAATATATAATTTTTAAACAAGGTTTTTAGATTTTAACGCCGAAACTCTGAAACAAAATATTTTTTTTTTGATTTTAAAAATAAGGAAACTTTGACTACCTGGTATTATCCGAATCCTTTTACCGATTTTAAAATTTCTTTCGGCTTTTGAAGCTTCCAATAGGAAATATTGGATATCGTAAATAAATTAGTTTTGGATTTTAGCACACATGAAAATTGAATTTTGCAAGCACTTTTGCAAAAAGGCGCCACAGTGCGACGTTGGTTGGGATGATAACCAATTTTTTATTGCCCAAATTGAACCGTATAAGGCTATTTTGAAATTCACCAACAAATGTCCCTCATCGCTAAAGATGATTTTTTGGCCAAAATTGCAGTCCTCCTCCAAACACTATTAAGCTTGGAGCTCGTGAGTTAGTTTGGCCTTGTAGGGGTGCACTCCAAAGCCTCAATAGAAAATTAAAGTCTGCAAAAGGCGTTCAATAGACTGCCTAGGGTTCTGCTGTACACTTTCACGGACCGCGGCTATCTTCTCGACCTATCTTACGTTGCTATCACGTACTAATATTCGATGATTGATTACTGAGTCGCTCGCCTCAAATTTGGCCACCAAACGTTGAAAAGTCGTCTGTGAAAGGCTACTACGTCTGCCGTAAATTGGGCGAAATGCCCGCAATGATTGAACTATCAATGAAAAGATGAACTGTGTATTCTTGGTCGATGGCACAAAGCCAAACTGAATAATGGACCTATCAGATCGATGAGGAACTGCTTCTAGTATTTACATAGGATATGGAAGAAAATATTTTGCAGACGACTTTAAGGATGGTCATGCCTCTAAAGTTGGAACAGTTCAGAAGGTCACCTTTCTTGAGGATCGAGAGAATAATTCTAAGGTTTCATTCATGGTACATGTTTTCTTATGCCATATTTTTTAGATGAGCTGGTGCGCATTAACAATTCCCTTCTGCTTGTTCATCTACTGAGAAGATCTTTGCAATATTTTGCAAACTTTGTCACTTTGAATTCTTCTTGTAGTAGTAGTATTAGTAATGCAGCATGTTACTGGTTACAGTTTTACAGCTTTTCGGATATGTTTCCATTGGCTTACCATAGAACTTCTTAAAAGATAAATAGAGACTTGGCCGGTGAAGAAACTTTCGTTTCAGCCGAATTTCGTCACAATATTTCATTAGTTACCTTAATATTTGAGGGGTGCCTTGTGTCTATCGCTATGTGGTCACTTTAGTTTAAGATTCATTGATCCATGTCCTTATATGAATGTTGAATTGTGGAACTGCTTCTCAGCGAAAAAAAAAATCGGGCAACCATACTCCGTTATCGTAGGTAGTGGCATACACTATGCCATCAAAGATATTTTATCTCACTATATTGATAAACCCACTGCCAAAAAAACCCTCTTTTGTTCTTGGATTTCAATGAAATCTGGTTAACAGTTATCTGTAAGCTTTGCAGTTGCACTTGGATCTATGTATTTAAGGACCTTAGATTCCCACGTTGAGGTCCAAATTTCATGGTACTTATTTCTTTACGTAGTTCGTAGTTAATCCGTCCATTTCAGAATGTTGTGGTTTCACAAATAAAAAGTTTAAAATTCCCGTGAAGTCACTGCAAATTTACAAGCTCCAACCTGGAGCACTAGTGTCTAAGGAAAGTCCAAGGCTGGGAAGCCAAATAAGACGCTTCCTATAAGCTTGAGATCGGAATATATCGTATAAGCCTTTATAAAGCGGTTCTTAAGTAGTTAAGCCTGACTGCAGCTGCCACCTCGATAAAAGAAAAAGTTGTTGAGGTGCATTCGTTTTCTTCCGGACCGATGACGTGTGTTCCAGTTTGAATTTTCGTTTGCTAAACTGTTGAATCTGTTGCGAATATTTAAAAGTTTCACTTATTCTGGGTGTTGCCTGTGTTTAGCAAAATTATTCAAAAAAATACAAAACGTTTCACTTTCAAAGCCAAAAAGCTTCAAGTCATTTGTGTATCCTTGATGCTTAACCCACCGAGAGTTGGTTTTTTTTTCTTTGATTAAATAGTTATATAAAACGTTCCGGGCATGGATTCAAACAAAAGAATAAATAAAATAAAACCATCTCCCACTATTATATAGAACACAAAAACACAGAACTTAACCAAAGGCCACAAAAGTTCAAAACAAACAGTCCTGCGGTAAACATTTGCTAACTTTTGCGGCAAAACGCTGTTTTTGTTCAAAAAAAACAGCCACAGACATGTTACACAAAGACAACATTAGTTGAACTTTTAGCCCTTTGGCGTGCAGCAAGGCATAGTTATAGTCAGAATACAGAATAGGAAAGGATAGGATATGAAACAACAACAGAAAAAAAAAAAAAAAAATAGAAAAGTATAAAAGACATTTTTATATACGTGCACTGAAAATAAAATTCTTTATGAAGACATGAAATTTCTCATATTAAGTTAATGTTTGTTGTATCAATGAAAAATTCGTTTGCCTAGTTAAAAACTACATTTGACTATACGGAACACAGCACGCAATATAATTTCGTGAAAACATTCAAGTGTGAATATAAAATAAACAAGACAAAAAAAAAATGACGTAAGTGAAGGGATGCGTTCGTTGATATTTTTTATTATATGATTTTCTTTTTAACCAAAATGTGGTAATTTAATACACATTCTATGCGTTGATTTCTTGAGATCAAGAAACAAACCATAAATACACACAATGTTCTCTCTTGATATTTTTTTTTTCGTTTTACACTATGTCAACGAATTAAATCCAGATGCAATTTCTATTCTTTTCAGACAATTTTATGTCATTCAGTAAGTACCAATTGAAATCTTCTCAAGTACTTTTTGTGGCAGTTCACAATAAAAACTGTTTATTGTAAAGTTCCTTTGCCATCTGTCAAGTAAGAGTGTGAAGTTCCTATAAAAGATGGCAACGATTTCAATGAATTGAAAACCTTCTGGAAAAATCTTTAAAAATTTTCATTCTTCTTAAGTGTCTTGCAGTGTCCTATTTCTATTGAAAATTAAGAAGTTTAGACAGCTGGTGGAGAACCAGACCTTGTGACATTCAGCAGTCTGCTATTCCTATATGAGTTTTGTCGGCAGAAATGGAGGACTTCTAAAATTGTGTGTCGAGTCAATAGGCCTTAGATGAGAGGTACTCTTTCTTGACAGGAGATATATATTACAAGATGGATAGACACTACTCCTGAAATTGTTTTTGAATCGATCTTTTATTAAATATTAAAATAACTAAATTCAGAGAAATTTATGCTGCCCTCAGAAAACCCGAAATATCATGTTCTATACACACACTGATGTGACATTTACATACATAATTGACGAACTTTCATTATTCCTTCCAGAATCTTGCTTTTAATGAACATTTAAGTTCAAAACCTGCCATCATTTTTGTCATAAGAAACGTATTTAGTTCATGTGACGTTTAATTTTACCATAAACAGCCATCTTGTAAATATTCAACTGACACCATTTTGGAATAAATGACAATACACAGTAAGTTATGAACTCGCTAATTCCTGCCAGTATAGTCTATGAAAATAAGAACTTCATCATTTAATTTCGTGTTACTGTCACTAAGGCATTGATTTTTTTTTGTCACCATCACAGTTATCTGATAGAAATAGTGTAACTTTGTCTACTCGTGTAAATGCGGAATAGCACTAGTTTTCATAATTTATTTAATTTTTTTACGTTATGAATTCAAATAAATGGAAACTGACAGGAGCAACTGACGTTTAATGTTGACATTTGCAAATAATGACAAAATATAAAAAAAAAAATAATTGTGCTCAATACATTAGCACAATATACTACATAAAATCCCAATTTTTCGACTTCTTTGACTTCGTGTATAAATTAAATTAAAATTTAATGTCAGAATTGAAATATACAGTACTTACTAAAAAACAAATATTAAAATTTTGACATTTCATTTGGTTAACATATAAATTATCAAAAACAAATTTTTAGTTGTACCTGCTCGTATTTATAGCTCAAGCGAAGTGAATTTACTAGTAATATTTCAATTTTCTCATTCCTTGTGATTTCAATTTTTCAACTCCATTCATTCTAATCAACTCGGCCTGCATATAAACACAGAGTTCAAATGAAAATAAAAAGAATCTAATTCTGTCTTTTCGAACACATCCCTTTGCTTGTACAAATCATAAATGAAAATTGAGTTGTTATAATGAGCACCCAAAAAAAGAGTAGAACAGTGCAATAAGAAAATGCAAAGAAAAATTAAGGAAGCAAAAGTATAAAAAGAGACGTTGCCGTCAAAACAAAAGTCCCATTAATGAACAACGATGGCAATACCACAAGCTGATATCAACTTTTTCATTGATGGACCAACATAAATAAAAGCCATTTCTGTCATTGAAATCAAATCGAAGCTTGTAACTTGCTGTCGCGAAGAGCTAACAGTTCTTGGTACACAGCATACCATAAAGTTCTCTTGGGTTACTGGTCACAGTGGTGTCCCAGGTAATGAAAAGCGCCGATGATCTGTCTCAAAAAGGATCAACACTTGATCTTAATTAGGAAGACACAACAGTTCAGGTACCAGCCTGTAATCTTAAAAAGGTATTTAAGAGCAAAGTTCTAGTTTCAAAAAACAAGAGATTGATCTTGCTTGATGCCTGTGTTAAAACCAAAGATCTGTGGCATAGTTTCATTTAACGAAAGACCGAAACTATCATCAAACTGATTAAAAATTCTCTATCTCTGCTCGTGAGCTTCACCACCGGTATTGTCGACTTATGCAGAGGATACATGAAGATACACCTCACTATCTGTGTCACTGCCTATACTATCTGCCCTTATATAAGAAACAGGCAGACACATCTTAAACGACTTGGAGGAACTTTATGACATTTGAGACAAGAACCTGTTTAAATTCATAAACGCTACCTTATGCCTTCAAAATTCCTCAGCCGACCACAAGATTGGAAATCGACCCCAACCACAGTCAAAAGACATAAAAAGGGTCCACGACGACAGTGGTAGAACGAATAAAAAAGACTGAACGATGCACGTGTTTCTTGTAGGAGCAGCAACAAACTGATAATGGCACCTCGCCTATACACCAGCGATTTCTACTCGTACAGTAAACAAGACCCTCATTGGGTTAATTAGGCCAACTTTCCCTAAGATTGGTAAGATCCTATTGAAAAAAGGAACAATCTCTTCTACTTATTCAGCAATCCTGACCAACCAAACGACACCACTGACGTATCCTGATAATCTACCAGACTTTGTAAGGAACCACATGCTTCTAAAGGCCTGTTGGAGTGATGATTTCTCAATTCAGGGTAAAGGAAAGGATCATGCTCTTAAAAAGCATCTACCACTCCCTAACCAGGTGACGACAAACATTAATTTCTTCAATGACTTAGAAATACCCTTCAACATTTCAGGCTATAGCTTGCTGCAACTCATAATGACCCTTAACAAGCTTGAATGATCATAAGTTTTATTACATGGTAGTCACAATCTCTAGGGTATCACAATGGATCTACATTGATCTAAGTGTGACGGTAACAAGATCAACTGTCAGCTCATTAACTTAAACACAGTTTAAAATTGAAACCATTTTACTTTCTATGTTGTTTGCCAATAGTTATTCTTTCGGTGGCAGATAATTTTGACTTATTATTCCACAGATGGCAACTTTGAGTTCTAAATTGAGTGCACATAAAACCGAATGTGATGCTTCCTATAGCTAACTAGAAAAACTCAACCAAAAAAAAAGGACACGAAACATCTCCTTTCAAGTCCGGCCATATCCACAAATTCTGTGTCCAGTTTTTTCGTGAGTTCAAACAGCAAATATGAGAAAAGCTTGTTCATGACAGGAGATATACTTGAATGATTTGTCATTTTCACCAGAAGACAATACTTTTGAAAAAAAAACTTTTTTCTATTTAAGGTGTTAGTGGCTGGGAATCGAACTCTAATCTGAAACGTAATAATCCAATGCACTAACCATTATGCGAATAAAACGCACGATAAGTACTATTGTAACGAATCAATTCATTGAGTCAACGAAAAATCATTAATAAGCGTATGTGTTGTACGTTAATTAATAAACAAAATTCATTGACGGAATGAAAAATTCGTTCTTAATAAAAAAATTCTCTATCGACTTCAATTTTATAAAAAAAAATAATCCCGCCAACCAAGTCTTTCCCTGTCTCAACGTAAGGATTTTGTTCAGTGTATTCTATTAGTAAAAAAGGACAAAACAAATTTGACTCTAGAAAAGTGTTTCCTTTAGTGATGTAGAACATTATGTTTGTCATACATATAACCACCCAACGATAACTGATAAAAGTGATAACGTTGAAGCGGAAGAAGTAAATTAAAGAAAAAAAAAAAACTATGATAAAAATCGCTCAGGGGGAAGAGTGTTTGATTTTGAAGTATGACACAATAACGTTTGAAAATTTTGCTTGATTTGTTTTTATTTTGTATCCTGGAACAGTTTAAGATTTCGAGTAAACAAACAACACCCACCCTAGGCACTAGGTTTCTGAATTATTCATCTGTCATTTTGAGGGACAATCTCTTCGACATAAACAATCAGAAGAAATAGGAAAAGCAAATATCAAAAAGGACCTTCCTTTGAGGTTTATTGTCAAAAACAAAGTAATTGGGAGTGAAAGCTCCCTGGGCCGTGATTAGTGGTAAGTGGTCAGAGTAAGAGGGAAATATAATTAGGAAATAAACAAAATAACAACATTAATACACATTTAATATGCACATATACTCGTACATATGTATGTACAAGAACATGCTATTGTGGTTTTAGAAATGTAGTTCGTAATAATTTCACAAGGATAGAGATTTGAAATCATTTACTGTCTTTTTTTTTTTTGTTAAAAAATTTCATATTTAAAGAAGAATGTTCCAGTTTTTTTTCAACTATCTTATATATTTTTTAAAGCGATAGGACCTCAAAAGTGATAGGACGATTGAGGAGCAGAAATATTTTTCCTATCGCCAAACGGAAAAAGAAGTTGAATAGTGCATTGAATAACAAAAAAGCACACCCCGGACAAAAAAAAAAAAAAAATTAAATGCACGACTGGGTTGCACGAACTTGCTCTTATGTAAAAGTACTTTGGAATTTGAAATACATTTTATAAATATAAAACATGGATTTAATGAGATAAAAATTCTCAAATGCATGAAAATGCCGTCTGATTTCCAGAAAAGCGTGTATCTATGCAACAAGAAATCGTTATATTTTTAAAGCAGTTTCTTATATGTATAAAGAAATTTCGTTAAAATTATTTAAGAACAAAATTTGAGACGCCAATTTAAGGAGGCTCCTGCTTAAAAATTTTGGTTAAAATCGTTAGAGCCGTTAATGAGAAATTCGAAAATAAAAAAGCGGTTTTATGACAGGTCCCGTAATACTCGTAACATTTTTTTTCTAATGTTTTTGTTTTTGACCAAAATGTAGTCCATGCCTATAGGTTAGGTTAGGTAAGGTTTGTGGGCTGACAGTTGATCTTGTTACCGTCACACTTAGATCAATGTAGATCCGTTGTGATACCCTAGGGTTTGTGACCCTGGCTAGGAAGAGGTTTACGCCTTCTCGGGGGGTATTCCTCTCCTTTACCTTCACTTGAGAAATCATTCCCCCCACCAGGCCCGTAGAAGCATGTGGCTTCTTGCAACGCCTGGTAGATGAGTTGTTCATTTGTTTGGTCGTTAGTTAAGTCGAAGAGGCTGTTTCCATATCAAAGAGGGTTTTACCAATCTTAAGTAGATGTGGCCCCATCGACCCACTGATGTTCGTGCTCAACGTAGGAGTGGCGACCGCAGGTGTATAGGCGAGGTGCCCATTCTCCGTTAGTGCTGCTCTTCAAGGAACACGTGCGTCGTTGTCGTTTCCGTTTGTACTATAGCAGCACACCTGCCCATAGCAGCACACCTACTTTTTTTTATTAAAATAGTTAGAGCTGTTTTTGAGATAAATAAGATATTTCAATTAAGTACCGAGTTTGAAGAAAAAAACCTTGAGTAGTTTAGGGTGGAGATCGAGGTACAGACATACAGACAGACAGACGGACAGACGGAATTGCCGGACCCACTTTTTTCGTCTTCGCTATCATCGTTGTCAAGTAAAATTGAACGTTAAAATTCCCTTTTACTCCTTCTCTCATCACCCACAGTTGCTTTGGTTTTTTCGTTTCATGCATTTTTTGGGGCATGCCATACATTGTGTGTTACTGATTGAACCAAGGGAATATCAAATAAATTGCTGATATTTGTTTTGGAAATCTAAGGAGCGGATCAATGTATTTACTATTAAGGCCTAACACTAATAGCTTATTGTATTGTAAAGTTACTGTGGGACCCAAACACCATATTAACATAGTTTATTGTCTAATTTGGTTTTTTTTATGTTTTGTTTTTCTTAAGAGTGAGTGTATTAAGTGTCGATTACAGCAAAATCTGTGGGCTTATGAATAATTGTTATGCTCAAAATGCCCATACTGCGAGAAACAAGTAAGCAGTTTTGACACTTATCGAAATCCAGGTGGATGAAAATTCTGATCGCAAGAAATTCCGTCTACCTGGTTAAAGCTTATTGCATCTCAATGAGCCATTAACACCCAACACTTGTTTCTTACCTCTGACACTTTTAAATAAACTATAAGTGTATTATCAGCTCGAGGACCATTAGACCATTGTGTCATATCTGCAAATTTCTTGTTTGGCAATTCATGTAAGCCAACTGGAATGATCTAATAAATGATTTCTTCAGGAACTTCAAGTGAACGCTTTGCTTCATCGATAGTGACGAGAACTCCAGTGCAAATATGATTTTAAAATAAGGAAAAATCTATCAAACCGAAAGAGAATTTATAGTTTGATTTGAGCTGTAAAGAGGTTATTAGGGTCAGAGATGTAAGCTTCCGATGTTATTAAGCCAACACTACTGAGGAAAACCAGAATAAGTTCAAGCAATTCACAAAGTCCTGTAATGATCATAAATTTGGTGAACCAAATTTTTTCATGACCAACAATTAAGTGACTATAGTCCTTCGAAGGCAGTAAGCATTTTTCGTCATTCGAAAAAAAATTTACGAAATCCTACTTCGTCTTTGGTGTCTACGCTCGTCTTCCATGACACTTTTTTTTTTTTTTTTTTACACTATCAGAATTGGTCGAAGAAAGCTTATAGCAAGCTCCGTCTTTCGACCAATGGTTTGCCAACACAGAGAACTGTGTTATACCACCGGCTCATCATTTAGTGCAGTGTTAGTTGTTAGTAGGCAAACTCTATTACAATTAACACTGACACAAATAATATTACGTAAGAACAAAACAATAACATAACAGGAAACAAAGAACATTTAGGAGCGTGGACCACTGGTTTTGAGAAGGTTTTTTAATTTACATTTATTTATATTAAAATCAAAAATATTTGAATTCCAATTTACAAGTCTACCCATACGTGTCAAGGGCTCATGAATGCCATAGTTGGTCCTGTGTGTTGGGACCTTAACCATATCGAGGCCTCGAAGATTATAACCTCCTCCCCGATAATTAAAATAAACCGAACATAAAAGATCTGGTGCATCTGTGACGCCTGTTATTAATTGGTGGAAAAATACCAAATCATTGTTTGTTCTTCTTTGTTCCAAAGTTTGCATCTGAAGAATAGATAATCGTTGGTCATAAGAGAGGACATACGAAGGATCATTCCATTGAAGTCCTTTCAAGGCAAAACGAGTAAAGTTTCTTTGCACAGATTCTAATCTCTCAATATGAATATCATAAAGAGGAGTCCAAACCTGCGATGCATACTCAAGATGGGGACGCACCAAGGAGTTGTATAAAGCCCGGGTGACATTGGGATCAACAAATTCCTTAGACCAGCGCTTAATAAACCCTAACATTGAATTAGCCTTATTCACGATTTTATTAATATGAGCAGAAAAATCTAAATTGGGTGTAAAAAGAACTCCAAGGTCCCTTACAGTCATAACACGAGTTAAAATGTGCCGTGAGATAACATATTCATGAGAGTAAGGAGAACGTTTTTTAGAAAAAGTCATAGTTTGACATTTTGTCGGGTTGAGGTTCAGACTGTTCTTTTCACACCACAAGGCAAAATGGTTAATATCATCTTGCAGTAAAGCCCGATCATTTGAAGATACTATATTTTTATAAATCTTCATATCATCTGCAAAGATTAGAATTTCGCTGTTGCGAACACACAGAGGAGCATCATTAATAGCCAATGTAAAGAGTAGTGGTCCCAGATGGCTTCCCTGCGGAACACCTGATTTGGCAATAAACTCTCTTGAGTATGAATTTCTGAATTTGACTTGATATAACCTATCTTCAAGATATGACGATATCCACTTGATGAAAGGTGGTGGAAATCCGTATGAGATAAGTTTAAACTTGATAATCTCATGAGACAGTTGATCAAAAGCTTTCGAGAAGTCAGTGTATACACAATCAACTTCTTGACAACTTTCTAGAGAGTTTAAACATTTATTTAAAAAGACAACAAGATTAGTAACAGTAGAACGTTTTTGCATAAAACCATGTTGTTGGTTGCAGATAATAGTTTTACATATAAATGTCAAACTGTCACATACAACTTGTTCGAACAACTTCGGAATGCAAGAAAGTTTGGAAATTGGTCTATAGTTGGTAATATTGGCTTTATCTCCCTTTTTAAATACTGGCGTTAAAAATGCTTTCTTCCAAACTGCAGGGAATTTACCTAATTTCAAGGATAGAACAAAAATATTACGCAGAGGAAGAGCTAAAACAGACTTACATTTCTTCAATAAAGCGGGTGGTATTCCATCGGGTCCAATAGAATAGTCGTCTTTTAAATGTGACAGAAAGTCCAAAATTTTGTCGTGATCTATTGTAATATTATTAAATGATACCTGAGGACAATTTCGTAAGAATTGAAAATAGTTATCGTCAACAACAACAGGGGAATCAATGAAGGATTGGCTAAAATTATTTGCAAATCCCTCACAGATTTCTGTAGTAGTACTCAAGATTACGTCATTATAAACGAGATTAACAGGATAACCGTCGCTTTTCTTTTTGGAATTTATAAATTTCCAGAAGTTTTTCGGGTCTAATTTCAGGGAAAGCCCCATGGTTTGAAGATAATCATTATAACATTCATAAGAGAGTTTTTTGAATTCTTCTAAAAGGGAAATGTAAACTACTTGATTCTCTACTGTCATGAACCTTATATATTTTTTCCAAGCCTTATTTCTTTTATTTCGAAGGCATTTGAGTTCTTTTGTGAACCAAGGATGACAAGAAGAATTACAGGGAATAGATCTTTTTTTAGGGACAGTTTCATTTATGCATCTCATCAAAATAGAATAAAAGCTCGAGACAGTTTTGTCAAGATCATTAGAAATCGGTAAACGTTCTATACCGGAAATAATTAAACTATCTAAAAGCTGTTGAAAATCACCTCTCCGAAAGTCAAAAGTATAAGAACAGTCGTGGGGATTACTATTTTCTAGTAAATGACCACTCAAGTCAAGAAAAATGTCAAGAGGCGGGTGATATTGATCTATGTTAGACAAAGCAGAGATAGATTCTACCACTACTGTACTAACGGCGTCAGATGAGAATACAAGGTCCAGTTGTCTATTCATATTATTTCGTATACAGCTAATTTGCTGTAAATCTGTAGAGATAATATTATCCAACATTTGGAGCTCTTGTTGGGGTGAACTTGTGGAAGCTTCAAAATAGGATTCGTCATCAGAGGGAACCCATTCGATATGGGGAAGATTAAAATCCCCTAATAAAAGAATTTTACTGTCAAGGCTAGCTAAACTGAAAATAAAATCGAGTGCTAAAGAAAGTTCAGTGTATACGGAAGCAGGACTTTTAGGTGGAATGTAAACATTTAAAACAAATAAGACTAAAGATTCCTTAGTTATTTTGACGCATAACAGATCAATTGTCAGATTGAATGGGAAGACTATTTGTGTTGAGCAGAAAATACTTCTAACAGCAATAAGTACTCCCCCGCCAACTGAATTTGTAACGTCAACGTGACGGTCCTTTCGGAAAACTAAGAACTCATTATCAAAAAGTTCCGTGTCTAATATTGTTGCGTTAAGCCAAGTTTCTGTAAGGGCAAAAAGATCGTATGGCAAAACTAGGGAATTTTTGAAAGTCTTAGAAGTTTTACTTCGGAGACCTCTCACATTCTGGTAGTAGATGCAGAACCTGGGCAGTTTTTTGAATTTATACTAGGAGACGAATTAAAATTTGATTTCCTTCTCAAGGGCGCTGTAAATTCTTTTACCAATGTGTTAGGAGGCCAAGAAGTATTACATATGGGTTCGAAGAGAGAATTGGGAGCTATTATTTTGAAGGATGCTACGAAGCTGTTTGGTTTGCTTATTTTGGAGCATTTGACGCATGATGAATTGACAATAGCCTTAGTAGCAATCAAATGATCCACAACATCTTCAGGCATCGTTTCGGGTTGGAGACGAGATATAAATATGGCCCTGGGCTTCGGAACTGAAATTAAAGTTTTTGGACCAGTAACGACGGATTCCTGTGTTGGAGTCAAGTCAAGATTTTCGGTTACAGGTTGAGGTGGAATGGGTTTAGTGGGTTCAGAGGAGGTTTCGGTAACATTAGTAATTGGTTCATTAATATGGAGTGATTCGATAGCCGGGTCGGATAGAGTTATTGAATTTTCAACGACTTCACTACCAATAAGGGACGTTTTTTTAGGTGCCGGACCTACGTTGGCTGACATGGTGGTCATGTCCCTTCTTCTCTTTTTGCTTTTCCTAGAAGTAGAAGGATTTGATGAGAGAATATCATCCGTTGAAGAGGAGTTGGCAGCTACTAGCACCGGAGAAGGGATGCTATCAACCGTTGTCACAATATTAGCAAAGTTCGAACTTAACTCATCAAATCCCTTGGAGATTTTCGTTAGCTCATCTTTTAAGGAGGATAGCTTAAAACAGAAATGAGCTAGCGAAATCTTTCTACAGTTAAGACAATACCAAAAAGCAATACTCGAAGAATTAATTTTATCCATTAACGAGTTATTTGTACCGACACATTTGGCATGGAATAGATTTCCACAAGGTCCGTAACACTTGAAAAGAGGGGCTACGCCAGAGCGATCCAGACAATTCGTATTGGCGCAAGACATTTTTAATATATAAGGGACAGACAAATAAGAAACAAATTTCCAATATGAAAATATGTATAATATTATAATATTAAAAAAAAAAAGTAGTGGTGAAAGCTGGATTTGAACCTTCGCACTTATATTCAATACAAATTACAGTCAACGCGCAGACGCGCACAACCACCGATCTCTTAAGAAGCGAGCTTCTGAATTAATATTAATAATGCAAATGATAATTAATTATAATAATAATAAATAGAAAATAGGGACCTCGAGTGGAGAGAAGAAAAAGTAAAGCTGAAAGCTGTATGAAAAAGCTCGTCAAATTAGAATTAGTTCTTTCTACTGAAAGAAGGGAAAGAGGGAGTTTAGAAAAAAATTGAGAGGAACAAATGCATATATATGCAATTCAGAGTAGAGCTTGAGCTTGACATACATATATGGGTAAACAAAAAAATGGCAAACAAACTTACGTAAATTGAATCACAAAAAAACACTAATTATTGACGATTTTTAAATTAAAAGATATAAAGCATGTGTTTACATGCAAGTCAAAAATAATATTAATTAAAACAAACACAATTCTAAATAAACCAAGCAAGAAAAACTTGAAATTAAATACAAAATTGCGGAGAGCAAGACAATACGCGTCAATCAATAACAAGACCAGTGTGACCAGTTCATGGCAGTTCACAAGAAAAAGCGAATTTGCTTGCAGCACAGTTTGTTGTTAATTCGCCGCTGCAAAAAAAAGTGTCATGATTCCTTCTGTACATGAGAGCGTAAACGATCTTATGAGAAAAATATTTGTTCGCACTCATGCAGTTGCAAGAGTACTGAAGGATCTCGATGTACACTAGGCTGGCTCGATTGATAAAAAAATTGTATGAACAAATTTTTTTTTTGTTTGATCGTGTTCGGGCGGTATACAAAAGTTGTAATAAGAGTCCTTCAATAGGAATCCAAAATATTTTTAAAAAATTCCAATTTTAAATACTGCCCCAAGGACCTTAAAGATTTTCGAAATATGATCCATAAATTAAAAAAAAGATTTATATAAAATCGTTTAAAAAATGGCTTATGTTTCATAAGTTAAATATAAAACCTTGTTTAAAAATTAGCACGCTTATCCAAAGGCGCCCACATGAAAGGGGCAAGGGGCAAGGGGGTCAATTGCCACCTCCTCTGGCTCAGGAAAATACCACATTTGCAACACTTTTTGCTTTTAACAATGTCTTTTTGAAAAATCCGACTGGTTTTTATTTTTTTTTCTGTTAGAATCTATTGTTTGCCCCCTCCCCGCCCCTCTCCATGGAACGAATCTCCTGGAAAAATCTATGGGATTACATATTGCCGTGGCGCGATGGTTGTGTGCTCGCCTGTCAACCTCATGATCACAGGTTTGATCCCTGCCTCGTCTATGTCGTTTTAATTCCATTAAAACAATCTAAAAATTGTCATCAATGGGTTGCTGGTTTACTCATTACAGTTGTTCAGGCATAACACTAACAACATGTAATTGAGTTAAACTAGTATGCCAACTAGGATGAATACGAATAAAATAATGTGAATTATAAGCGACATAGAAATAAGACACGGCATTTCTCCGCTTTAGTTTAGCCGCCATCCCTGGAGATAAAAAATCTGAGACAACCACCTTCAGTCTCAGAACATTGTGCCACACATCTTTCCTATCCTTCTTTCTCTTCTTAACTTCACGCCCGCGCTGTGTTGAAACATTTAAAGGGTAATCATAATCCCTTGAGCGCGGGTAGAGTATAAAAAAAAAAAAAATCCGTTATTCCGTTATACCTACTGAATAGAATATTTTAAAAAACAAATCGAAGGAACCCAAATTTCCAATTTCAGTTGGCAGCGGGCTTTTATCGTTTAAGCTAGTAAACTAAGCAATTTCAGTAAGAAGTGGGTGGGATTTGGAATTTCGGACAGGGCAGGAGCTGCAATTATTTCAGCTACTCTTCAAGATGTTGGAATGATTTCAAAGGACAATTTTACCAATGTTGTAGATAGGCACAAAATCAGACGTGCCCGTGAGAAAGAGAGGGCATCGTTATCATCTTTGTCAGCATCAATGTTTTTCAAGAGCTCCAGTTTGGGATATATTTTGACGGAAGAAAAGACAAAACACTCAGTATGATAGATAACAGACGAAAATCAATTGTTGAAGAGCATATAAGTTTAGTGAAAGAGCCTGCATCCGAATACTTAGGGCTTCTCTCCCTTCCAAATGGAAAAGCTGAAACCGTGAGTAAGAAATTGAAGGAGTTCTTTGATGAAAAAGGGATTGATAAATCAAAAGTTGTGGTTATTGGAAGTGATGGCACAGTTATAAACACAGGATCGAAGGGGGTGCAAATTAACTTATTCTTCGACACATGTTTGAGCATCTTGATGGAACTACAACCGGACCAGGAAGCTTCACAGGACTTTTGGGAAACAAATTGAAAGATAGTGAAAATTTGTTGTTAGTGCGATTTCAAGCTATTCAATGTAACCTTCCAGAAATATCAAACACTAGTGATCTCAGCACTGATCAACGATACTTGTTTGAAATTTGTCAAGCTATCAGTTCAGTAATTTGTAGTGACGGTTTAAAAAAAGAAATCCGGGAAAAATCGTTCATTCAAGATGGCTTACAAATGGAAATCGAATATTAAGGTTATATGTTTCTACCGTGACTCCATCCGAAAATATGCTTTTGTTGCTCAATTTTATAATGCAAGTCCATGCGCCAATGTGGTTCCAAATAAAAACTAGACCTTACTGTATTGATGGCGCTCGACACCTTCACAAAACTATAATGTTGACCAGATATCTGCCTCAAAATTTAAAATCAATAGTTGATCCTGTTATTCAGAGAAATAGCTTCTTCGGCCATCTGGAAAATATTATGATAGCAATGATTGCAGATGAGAGAGAAGCAATTCGAGTTTTAGCTTTAAGAAGAGTTAAGAAAGCACGAGAGCAGCTTGGAACATCCTCAAATTCGGTGCGGTCTTTCGTTTTGCCGAAGTTCAACTTTGATGCTGAGGACTACAGTCACATAATCGACTGGAATGTTGTTGGTATTTTATGTGATCCACCAATATTAAGAAACATTAGTTTGGATGTCATAAGTGATTGCATTCAAAATCCTAAATTGATTGAAACTATTATTTTACCGTGCATAAAGGATTACCCTTGTCATACTCAAGCGACGGAGTGTTGCGTTGAAATTGTAACTGAAGCTTCAGCTGCTGTCTGTAGTCCGATGAGACGTGATGGATTCATAAGAACAAGAATGGAATCGCGAAAAAATGCCGTTTTTTAATTCTAAAAAAGATTTAAAAATTTTGTTACTATTTCTTTAAACTTTCACTTTTTTAAATGTTTGTTTTAACTTTTTTTTTATATTTCATTTTTTGTTTTTGCTTTAAATATTCTTTATTAACATCAATAATATATTTTAATATCACTGAACTTCAAAAAATTTGTTTTTTTTTGGTACGGAAAATTTTTCTTTTTTCTAGGTTGTTTTTGGTTTCATGAGAAGATTCTATGACCTTGGGAGATCGCAATATTTTTCCAAAACTTTAATTTACCTGACATCATGACATATAAATACAACTTTGGGGTAGTGACCGAAAACTGAATTAAAAAAAAAAAATCGAGCCACCCTAATGTACACAAATCCGCTGGCCCATATAATATTGCCTAAATTCTTCTGAGGAGTTGTTCTTCAACGCCGGTAAGACCATTGCATAAGCTTTTCCTATCTATCCTAATCTGCTGATATCTTTACGATTGGAAGGAAAACACAATTTGTCCATCCTTTCCCTAAAGAAGGCGAATCTTCTTCATCCTTATTACTAATGGAAACGTTGATAAATTATCAGCTAATCTTAAAGAACGAAAGTTTCTGAATAAGCAGCAGTATGGTTTTCTTAGCAATAGGTCCACTGGTGATCTGAAGAAAACCAGAATAACCAAACAGTGGAATAAATCTTTACATCATTTTGTAGAGAGTGAGATTATTACACTTGGTATTTCAAAAGCATTCGATAAAATCTTTTCTTCGTTGTTAAAATTGTATTAGAAGGATTTAAAGTACGGAATTAATAAAATAACTGCAGGGCTGCCACAGGGCTCCATTTTATCACCGACTCTCTTTCTTATATTCATCAATGTTCTTCAGTCTGATACTTCTATTCTAATTTCTAATTTCAGTTTCTACGGATGACAATTTAGAAGAGCAGCGTATGATAAGTTCATTCCAATCTCGAATTGTCAAATGGCAAACCAAAAACAGCGGAGAATTTAATACTTCAAAAACTCAATGTTATCTTCTGGCATAAAAGTCCAACACACCTCTAATGCAGTTATCTATGAGCGGCACTTGCATCAGCTCCAAGTTCCTGGTATGTGCATCACAGACCACCTTGTGTAGAATGATCACATACTACGTCCCAAAAACACTGGTAACTGTTTAGGTTTCCTTGATCGATCCTAGAAATTGTGCAGTTCTTCTGATCTGGCTGTTATCTATCTACATTCGCCGAAAGCTTCAGTACAATTCTCATGTTTTTTTAGGTGCCCCAATAACCCACTTGAGTCTCTTGGATAGAAGAGTTTTAAGAATGATAGAACTATAACAGAAACATTTGAATCTCTCGAGCACCGCCCCAATATTTCTCGTCTTTCATTATATTACCGTTATTTGTATAAGCAATATTCTAGTGAGAAAGCCATTTACATTCCTCCCCTTAATCAATTCATCTATAATACTAACGCTTCAGGGAATGCCCATCAGCTTACCGTAGAGACCAAATTAGGACGTATTGTTAAATTCAGAGATTGTTTCTTTAGCTGCACTACACGAATGTGGAATGTCACTCCCACTGCGATGTTCAGACATTCAAAACTAATGGTGATCGGCATCTCTTTTTGAATCCTCTCCAACTGTCTTGAACGCTTGCCCTGTGCGTAAACATTTTACGGGAAGTCACAATGCCCTTAGTGAGCTCAAAATATATGCAAAAAAAATGTATAATTCTCAATTTTTTAAATTATTTAATATATCAACTTTTTTGTAAAAGATAGAACTTATTTATAATTCCAATAATAAGCGACGGGAATTGACGCAAAGGTATACAGCACAATAAACAGGACTTATAACACAACCCATAGTCCGAGTATTTCCAAAATATGATAGGAAAATAAAGATGTGTTTCTTAAGATTTCATATTAAAAAATCAAGTTGTCGAGTAAATTGTTATCAAAATATTAAATATTGTTTTCAACCACGAACCGTCATAAAATTTCGTTGAAATCGGTTGAGCAGTTGCGGAGATTAGCGTGTATATATGTAATACGATAAAAATAGAACACACAGCAGCGAGTTGACCCCTTAAGTAAAAACAAAAAAATTGTTTAAAATCAATCAAGGCGTTCAGAAAGGGAAGAGTCACAGAATTTTCAAAGCTCTGTAAGAAGTTGCTCTTTTTTGTATAAAACTAAATATTAATGAATAAAAAATTGTAAACAAAACTTTTTTCGTCAAAATGTATCTATTTTATTTGATTGAAAATATCTAAGCAAATAAATCAAAAAGCTTCCACCAAAACTGTTCTCAACTACAACGCTCGTCCTTCGAGACCAGAGATCGGAGACCATGTTGATGTTTATCTGCATATGGAATTTATTTCAAAGAACCATGAACAAAGTTAGACACCAAAATATTCAAATCACATTTTACCTATTCCAATTCGAATGATGTCATTTTTATTCCTAAAATGTTTCCCTATGAAAAGGCTGTTACAAAAAAAAAAAATAAAAAAAATATGAGAAAAGAATGATGAAAGTGGGTCAAACAACTGCGAAGTGTGTTCAGACTCTTGTTTCATCATAATCCATGATAAATCCCCAGCGGTAATCTTTTCAGGGGACATCCATTGGGTACACACCACACCATCACAGAAACTTGATACACCCACCATCTCCTCCGGCTCCGGGTGGCGAAACCCGGTGGTCGGGATTAATTGCATAATTTATTCGCGAGGAAGCGACAACAAAAGTAAAAGAAAAAAAGAAAAAAAAAAAAACATCCCCGTCTGCCAGCATCCTGATGGAAAGCTACAGCAGCAAACAGCGCAGTATAACGACGATGATGATGAAGTGGAAAAGGAAGGATGACAACTGGCCCGCGCGCCCTGAGCTATCGCACGTAAATCTACATCTTGCAATCATCATTGTGCTGCTCCCGAACCTGCTGACTGTCAAGGACTCACACGATGGCAGTAGTTGTTGTTAAGCTTGGCTGATGATAGAGATGGCAGTGGCCTAGTGTCGCCCGTTTGTCAATTGAATGTAATGGCTGACTCATGTTTGTCGTAGTCGTAGTCGTTGTTCATGTTGTTTTATTTCTTTAGCTTTTTGTTTCAGAATCTGCTTGTGTGTTGAAAAGGATAAAAGCCGTTTTCATGACTACCCTACCTTGCGGCATTCGACTGACAACAATGAAGGTAAAGCAAGTGCAGAAGTATGTAAATTACAATTTCCTCCTCCGGACGCATTATTTGAACGTAATGTGCTCGCATCATCAGGCCTAATTATAACCGACAGCTGAGTTTGACATTATGCATTCGTGAACAACAACTAAACGGGACTCTCATTGTTTTATGTGCTATATGTGCATCAGGAATTAAGGACACATTGTACGGACTCATGAACACTTCAATTAAGTAATAGGCAATTTGTATTGGCAGCGATGCTGATGGCTGGTACTGATGTGTGTGTGGTGTTGATATGTCTCAAAGCTTTCAAACCAGTTTGAGTGTCAAAAGGTGATAAAACGAAAGTTAATTAGCTATATGAGCAATCAAACCATCTATGTATAAAAGTTAAAAGTTTTAGAATTAATTCGCAATAACTTTAGCAGAAGACGCACTAAAGGGATTATGACTTCCCTTAATACAATATACAAATTCAAATGGAGAGCCAAATCACAAATTGGATACGCGAAATTAGATAAAAGTTTTGACAATTTTGACATAGATATTAAATAGAAAGCTTTCTGAACCAGTTGGAAGTTGAAGAAAGTTATTTTCGTTATTCTTAAACGCTGAGTTAACTTTCTAGTGATTTTGAAAACTTCCATAATTTCGAGGCGTGTTTCGATGCAAATTAAAGTCCTTAGCTGATTTGGTGAACGTGAAAAGCTAGATTTATGTTTTAAATTTATTTTTGTGAATCATATTGATAAAAGGTTCACAGTGTATAGTGATTTCTGGAGGTTATGGTACAAAATTCTTATTTTAACAACGGCCTTGTTTACAAACTTTCTTTCAAACACCTTATACGCAATAACCCGGTATTTCACAATTCTCAACGTCCTTTATTGATGGACTTCAGAAAAGCTGGGTGCCATCATATTAGCTTGGACGAAATGAGTAACATTGCAAAAGGTTCCCAAGCTGTATTGCTAAAATATCAATTCCTTCTGGATGGAAAAAAAGCATTTTCTCAACAAAATCCGAAAATATGGCTATTCATCTTTACCCTTAAATTTTATCGACCACATGTTCTGACATCCTTAATTTCAAGTTCATAGAAACGATGATCAATTGTCAGCTTATGAAATATCTTGAACCATGAAAGCTTCTTAATGACCGACAGTACGGCCGACCGACAGTAATGACCGAAAAGTGGAATAAATCGTTATCTACAACGATTTGGAGGGGGCAAGTTTATTTTAAAAGTATTTCATAGAGTTTGGCTTCAAGGTGTGTTCAAGTGTGTGATTTCGGTATCATTATATGCATCACTCCTTCGCTGTATTAGTAATTACCTGTCCGTCCGTTCAATCTATGTCCTTTTGGACGGTCATAGAACTGAAGTTCTAAAAATGAAGACTGGTATGCCCCAAGGCACTGTATTGTCTTCCAACACTATTTTTTTATCTTCATAAATGATCTCCTGTCTGATTTGAAACTAATAATCAATTGAACTGTTTCGCTGATGACAGGATTCTTAGTTTTTCATACTCGTTTCAAATTTCACCAGACAACAGGATGTGGGTCTGCAAAGGCAGATTTATGTTGAGTTCATTAATCTCAAATCTAAGCAATACCATGAAATGGGGTATTAATGATCGTGTGGAATTTAATGCTTCCAAAACTCTAAGCTTACCCCTCATTAAAGAAAAAATCATTACCGCCATCAAAACACTGAAGAACAACTTGACGGTATTCCCGCAGGGCTCTTACGAGCAGCCCCAACAACATCGTGCGAGCTACTGTACCCACTTATTAGGAGAGCTTGGGAAACAGAGAGTTTTCCTCTAGATTGGAAAAAAGGAATGATTGTGAAGCTCCCAAAGAAAGGAGATCTCATGCAGTGCGAAGACTGGAGAGGAATATGCGTTCTTCCTGCAGGACCCAAGATAATACCAAGAATAGTATTGGAGCGAATAAAAGACAATCTCGAAAACACACTCGACGCTGAACAAGCAGGATTCGGCCCTAAATCTTCCTGTGTGGATCACATCAACACCTTGTGCATCGTCATCGAACAGTGCGTTGAATATCGATCACCACTTCACATGCTGTTAATGGAAAAGGCGTTCGAAAGTTTCAATAGAGAATTTATTTGGCTTGCTTTGCTCATGAGAGGCATCCCAGATGAATTGATTGCTATTATCAAGGCTTCATATGATGGATCCAAATGTCACGTCTTGCATTAAGGAAGATTGTCAGAGGAGTTTTAAATCCCAAGTGGGGTCAGGCAAGGCTGTATACTGTCACCAATACTGTTCCTGTTGTTAATAAGTGACGTACTGCACGCATCTTTGTCATATGGAAATGGAGGAATTCAGAGGACTCTGCAATCTTACCTCAAACATCTTGACTACGTGGATCATGGATCTCCATCAAATGACAACAAGTGTGGAGAGAGAAGCAGAAATCCTGGGGCTAAACATCAACTCGGCAAAAACTAAAAGGCCTTGGATCTCCCTCATCAATCCAAGTAAATATTTCTGGAAAACCACTAGAGATGGTAGATGATTTCTAATACTGATCTAGACGTAAACAGTGAAATCAGTAAAGCCTGCGTTCGGAATGCTGTCCAAAATATTAAAAAAAAAACTCTTTTAGCTTAAAGACCAAGCTACGACTGTTCCGCTCTATTGTTGAATCTGTGCTGCTTTATGGGTGCAGCACTTGGAAAGCCACAGACACTGTCACAAGAAAGCTGCAAACGTTCGTTAATAGATGTCTTCAAGGATTTTCTGGACCAAACGTATCTCCAATGTAGAACTTCATGCGAGAACAGGTCAGGAACCCATAGATTCTATTATACGAAGACGAAAATGGCAGTAGATTGACAGTAGGGTGCATTGCAGGTTAAGCAATGCAGTGGAACCCACTCAAACAAGAAGGCAGACAAGTGGGCCGGCCTAGAAGTACTTGCTTGGCGAAGAACGGTTGAGCAGGAATCAGCGCAACTGGGGATGAGTTGGAGATAGCTGAAATACATTTCCAGAAATCGCACACTATGGCGCGTAGGAGTAGTCCTATGTCCTATGAAAATAGAAAATAAGCAAACTGCTGCTTGTTGTACTTAAAAATAAAATGCACGATTGAGTCGGACGAGCTGGCTCCTATACTATAGACTTCGAGTTTTAAAAATAAATGTTTTTGGAGAAAATCTTCATGAGCATAAAATTAATTTTTGAAGCTTACAAAAATTCTTTTCGTAGTTGTAGATGAAAACAGATTGCTATTTGATTTCTTTAGAAAATATTTTTTTTATTTAAGAAAAAGAAAAGTTATAAAGCGGTGCAGTGGTTTCTTTAAGAAAAAATAAGTTTCTATACATAACATTTTTAAAACATTTTAAGAAAAAATTTTGGTACGCCAACTTTAAGAATTAAATTTCAAAAAAAATATTGACCCATTTTTGAGATATAGAATAAAAAAATAGTTGTTTTTTATTTTAATTAAAAAAAAATTTTTCTTGAAATTTTGAAATGCAATATTTTCAACCTTTTTTAGTAAAAATAAAATTCACTATGCCAATTCTGATAAATTCGAAGAAAAAATTGTTCTTAAAAAATTTGTATTGAATAAGCTGTATATCGTAAAAATTAAGCGAAAGTAAAAAATGGTTATCAAAATTCTATACATATGGGCCGTTTTCGAGAAAAATGATTTAAAACAGTCATACCGGTTTTGAGAAAATCGAAAACAAAAAATAAATATTCTATGAAGGTACCATTAACAACGATTTTTTGGAATTTTTTCAACCATTACCTGGGTTTTAATTAAATCTGTAGAATAGTTTTTGAAAAAAAAAAATATTTTGTAAAATTTCGAAAGAAATTGTATGGCAGGTACGGTTATTTCTGGTCCTAAAAAAAAGAAACAAAACTTGTGAGGAGGGAAATTTGAAAATTGTCTTCCATGTTCCATATCACCTTAATGTGAAGTCTGATATTTTTACGAATCCATAACTTGCCATCTGGTATTTCTATGTCACAAGTAAAAAAGGTTAAAATAATCAAGATACATATATTGAAGGAAATATTTCAAACAGATGAAATAAAATAAATATAATATCTTTTTAGTATGATAAATGGCACAAGTAGCAACTTATCTGAGATTTACTCATCCACAATGGTTAGGTTGGTTTTTAAGTTGCTTTGATACGAGTTTTCAGGAGAATCTACCTACGGATAACTGTACCTATGTATTATAATCCATAACTTGATACCTTTGATAAACAAGCACTTAACAAAGAATGCATAAAATATTCTTATACAAATCTTATTTTATCTGAAAAACGATTTCCAGTGAAAAGTAGAACTTTGAGGAACAACAAAGAGGCATCAAAAAAGGTCAAAAATGTTGTACGAGTATGTTCCCAACATATTCTCCGAAAACCCTCCTTTTCTTTGTTAATGTTCTTTGAAGAAGTTCTATAATTTCGCAGGATAATCACAAAACATTCTCGGAAACTACAAAATAAATTAACTAATACCTAAACGTATCTCATAACAACATTTTTGTGCTAAAATTTTCAAATAATCATAATTTTCAGAAAACGATACTTCCTTTGTAATAAAACCCAAACTTCCACAATAGCTCTTGAGTTGTTGAAATTCGTGCCAAGGGACGTTTTTCGTTTTGCTTAGTGTTTGAAAGTTAAGATGAGAGTGGGCATTAGAGTGGTCATAGATATATTAGAGAAAATAAAATTATTTAATTATCAACACAGTAGAAAGCTAAATTTTCCTGACCACTCTTAACGGCAGGACGAGTAGGAGTACTACTTCCTCGAAAGAATCTACTGGAGTTCAAAGTACAGTGATTCAACTTGCTCCAGCAGATCCTGTTTCCACAACATTGTTGCAAAAGCAAGATATTTTGTATTCCCTTTACAACACACCCCACCTCCACCTGTTTATCAAACAACAAAAAATAAATGGGTTCCACATAAGGAAAAGTTTCGTCAATCTAGCAGGGATACAGTTTCGCTACGATGTTCAAGAAGGAAGTCGTTAGGGTTCAGTTTTTTTTTTTTGTTTCTCTATTTTTTTTGAACTTAAGAGAATCAAATAAGAATCAGTGGTGTCCTTAAGTTTGATACTCACCGCAGGCAATTAAATATTTATCAATTGTAACTTGGCAGTTAGGAGTTTTGTGGATTGAAATTCTTAGGGTACGAGAGGACAACTTAAATGAATTCAAATTAGGTTTTCACTTAAAAAGTAATATCGTGAGAGGATTTACTTTTTTATAAAGTTAGTAAACTCTTCCGACATTTGTAGTTGATTTTAATTAATTTAATTTGCAGGTAGAAAAAAAAAAAACAAGAAAAACATCCTATGCAGGATTTGCAAAAGGATCAAAGTGAAAAGTGGAAAAAGTTCTGCTGTACAAATTTCGTCATTACAAACTTATAGAAAACAAGAAAGGTTATACGATGCACAATACAGGATCTGAAAGAAAGATATGAAATGGAGATATAAGAGCTCAGGTCATCGCAAATTCTGTGAAATATAACTGACTTAATATATAATAATGTCCTCAATTCGAATCTCACATCAAAATTATTCAGATTTTCAAAGTATTTCAATCTTAAAGTACAATACAAAAGTTTTACGATATTTTCGTGTCATTTTAGAGTAAGTATCAAAGGGCACGGTAGTGCCCAGCCAAGTTCTGGCACTACACCCTTTTTACAGGAACAAACTCAGGCGATTTTTGACCCCTTCCTATCTTTAGTACCAATGAAGTCAGAAACTTAAAACTCCGAATATATGCTAAGCTAGTCAGGCACAGGCGCCTCCCCAAATATCAATTTTCTGCCATAAGCGTTTCCTGAGATATAAGGCCTCAAAAATCACAAAAACCGTAACTGACTGACTGACAGATCATCAAAATTATGGAGCACTTCCCGACATCGCAGAATCTTGTAATTTTGCACAACGGTAGGTCTTGTCATGCAACCAGAGGAAAAAATCGAAAATTTGAAATTTTCCATTCAGGGGGCGTGGTATCCGCCCACTTTCTCCGAATTTTGGAGCACTTCCCGACATCGTATTATGGAGCACTTCCGACTGCTGTAAAACGATGAAATTTGGTGTACCGGTAGGGCTTATATTGCATATAAAGAAACAAAAATAAACACCAAGCTTTTCCTTTTAGGGGGCGTGGTATCCGCCCACTTTCTCTGAATTGGTGTTGG